>SNVD02006138.1:0-24329 GCA_013180625.2 Boswellia sacra
CTTTGGATTTCTCTCATCTCTTGGAGTTCTTGAAGGAGATTGAAGGCTTGGAAAGAGGGAGAACTACAAATCCTAATAGATTTCATCAAATTTGCTAAGTTTCCCTTTCCCTCTCATTTTCTGGAATGTCTCCATATTGTATTGTATTTGTATTTTGTCTGAAAATGTGTAACTAAATCTGAATTGGTTGAGGGTGATTTCAAAGCCCCTGATATGGTTTCTGTAAGTTGATTGTGCAAGAAGTTGTTATCCAATTCTCTAATTGAATTTGCTTGTATTTTTCTATATCTAATGCTTATGATTGCTTGCTGGATTGTATTTCGAATGGCCAACTGAATATAATCTGGTTGTTGTCTATTGCTAGATTAGAAATCTTGATCCGTAATTGTCATGAATTTCTAATCATTAGTAGCAAAATTGTGATCAGAGATTGCAATTGGAAAATACAACCTAGGTTAAATAATCCGAACCTGTGTGATTATTGCTTAGATCAACCTATCTTTCTTATGTAATGCTTCCATTGAATTAAACTTAGAGAGCTTGTTCTAGGTTGTTTAATGGATAGAGATTAAATAAAGAGTTTGTTTTATTTAACAACAAAGTAAGGAAAGATTGGGATAACAGAGCTTGTTGTTATCTACGGTTGATAATTTCAATGGTGTAATTGGATGACAACTCTATGATTAATTCGCAAATCCATATCTTGTGGTGGAGAAGGATCCCTTAACCAGGTTACTCTCATTGATTTTTACTCAAATTAACTTAGCATTGTGTTATTCTTTACTTGCATTAATATTTCATTTAGTTAATCAATCAACAAAAACCCCCCGTTTATTCTGTTTTCGCTTTCGAATAACAAATTCAATTAGAATCAATCCTCGTGGGAACGATATCTTACTTATCACTTTATTACTTATGCGACTAGTATACTTGCTAGTTTCGAATGCATCAACTTTATGGGAATTACACTGTGAAGTTCACTATAAGCAGATGGAAGGACACAGAAAACAAGCTAGCAGCCTTGCTATTTGTTGAATTAGCCAATAATCTGAACTGAAAAGCAGAGAACCAGAAGAAAAAAATAGTTCTATGATAAGTTTGGTGTATTAAAACTTGTTTTATCCAGAAAACCAATTCGTAAAATAACTAGTTACATTGTTCCTCCAAAACTTTTTGCAGAAATAAAATGGTAAGTATAAAGAATTAATTACCTTGTCGTATACCACAAGTAATCACTAGCATCTTTTGTTGTTTTAATCTGCTCTAACATACCTGACTCTGTGAAAGAGTAATTGCTTGAAACACCAACTTCTTCTATAAACCAGCTCCATGCCAATTGTGCCAATGACAACTCATTAACATTGTTTTTTTGACCAAAGGAATGATCACCAATATTTCTTTGTGAAACAACCTTCAAGTAAAGAAAAATTTAGTTTAATAGATTGTAGCAAGACATAAACATAACACACAATTAGAATCAAATTTAGATATCGAGTTGCAAATGTTAATGTAATAACTACTGCATATATAGATTATTAACTGAAAAATCAATAAAAGCAATCTGAGTGATACCATTTATATAATCTTGCATTTATACAAATAGCAATATAATTGTACCTTTGCTGTGTTAAAAATGACATTCTTACAATCTGGAAGAATGCTTACGGACCAGGCTGGAAGGAAGTATAAATTCCCATTAAACATGACATTTGCATATGAACTGTTGTCATAATTGGCAAGGAAAGCTGCACACTCGTTTGTAGGTTTATAATAGATGTGTGCCTGTTGTTGAGAATACAAAGAAAGCATGCTAGAATGAGCAAAAAGGAGGATATGGGCATCCCACACTGCAACTTTGTTACTAGAGAACAAGCCCACACCAGAATTTTAAATTGAAGTTTCTTATCAAACTTGCATAAACATCCCAACTGCACAAATTTTACCTCTAGATTAACACCAAGTTGCTGGTGAATCAGGTCTGAGCTGATCAAATACTCCTCGCAGAGCTTTATGGCCTTGTGCAAGTCTCGTAGTTGAACTTAAATATGAATACACACAAGCTTAATAATTCAGCGAATAGTTGAACTTTTAAAAAAAGAAAAAAAAAATATCTGTACATAGAAAAGGAATAAATTCGACGTTGACTATTAAGAAGTGTGAAGTGTAGGAAAGGTAGGCCAGTGCTTTAAAAAATAAAAAGAAAAGAAAAGAAAAAGAAACACAATAAATATAATGCATATGATAAGCACATAAAAGTGTGATTTTCTGTTCTTTGCAACTGTCACTTCATCTATCGTCGATGAATCCTTTAATTTGTAACAGAGACACCAAAAATTAAAGCATTAATTTCCTGTGAAAGTGAAACTGATTTATAATTGGACGAAATTTAATGAGATAGAGAGAGATATATCTTCTTTGTGCAACTGTCGCTGCAGGCTTTCATCGTAACATATATCAACTTGATGTACTGTACAGAATTAATAGTATAATTAAAAGAAGTAAAACAACCACTTAAACTCCATCGAAATAAACAAGAAAAATGGCACAGCTAGCCTTCAGTTATATTTTTCTTGAATTCATAAAAAAGTATAGAGAGATTTTTGCTCTTTAATGAACATTAACTACACTAAAGAATAGAGTTGAGCTGATGGGGGCACTTAACAGGAGTATAAATTAAACAATATATAGCAGATCAAGAAAGAGAGTGGCAGATGAGAGTATGAAGCGGGGAACAATTAGGAGAGAAATACCGCTTGTTGAATTCCAGAGAGGTAAATGGCGAGTGAGCACTCAGGTTTTCCAGGACAAAGAGCGGACATAGTAACATCAGTGATGACCGAAATCACCATGAAGGTTGAGAAGCTATATAGAAAGAATGTTAAGAACAGAGGATTTAAAGTTGACAGCTTTTCCATCTTTCTCTCGGACACATACAAGCTTTATAGCAAGACAAATGAAAAAGGCAGCTGAAGGGGAAGCTTATGCTACGATATGAGGAGAAATTATGGTCTTGAGAGATGAAGCGTTGGTTAATTAATAGAGTTGAAATATTTGCTCGACAAATTAAAGGTGGAGATGTTGTGTGTTTGAGTTAGATGTATATACATTTCCTATCTAAATAGATTACTCTCGCAATTAACGTATGGATCCATTTGATCATATATTCATCCAAGTCAATGTTATCATAAGAATTACAGGGTGACATGACAGCACACATCAGCTCTGTGAATTAAATATGAAATTAAAAGAAAAGAAAACCAACAATAGTAATCTAATTGTAGCCAAGAAAAGTTAATGTAGAAAAAGATAAACCGAGCCAAAGTCATAGAGGAGTTTGTTTTTATACCCTGTTATGGCATAGTATATACGGCAATGATACCAAAGCACTTTTGCATATTTAATTCATGGCTCTGAAATAGAGAAAGCAGCAAAGATGCATATTTTTTTATACCTCTGAAATTAAGAATGTGCGTAAGAGACTCTTTAAGTCACAAATTAAGACCAGTCACATTAACTACCATAAAAATTTGAATTCTGTTATTTCAGTTGAAACATCTAATTTGATGATTCTTAATTCTGATGAAAGAAAAAAAGGGGGAACTTTTAACAACTCTACTATGTCTGACTACTACAAATAATATAGCAGTCATGCTGAAGATCATACGTTTCAGTTATAAAATGGAAACATTCAGAAGATAAATAATAAAGATAATAATACAATAGAGCTTTCAGATAAATTGACGAACCTGCATGATCCAGTTGGAATATTTGATATAGACAATGCATCTATGCTGCTGTAAGTTAATTTAGAATGCTCTAAGGTCCTGTTTGTCCAATTAACTGGTACCATGACTGTAAATGCAAGGAAGGCAATCGGAACAAAAATTTTAAGCCTGCACTTAAACAGGAAAGGAACAGGCAAGAGTGAGTCTAAGACAAAAATAAATGAATATCAGGAAAAGAGAAACTCTCAGAAGAGCATACCCTATCAAGTAAATCCTCAATTAAATAGCAGAATCCAATACTGCATGGTCAATTAGCTCAGGCTCTGGCATTTGCAGTGCTGCTGGCATCCAGCTCAGAAACCTCACAATAAAAAAAACAATTCAGATTACATCCATAATGCATAAACTTCAACAGCAGTGGTGCTTCTAAAGATATTCTAATATCAATATTACATTTTTGGCAAAGATATTTTAAGAACCCAACTTTGTAGTCCCATAAGGTTCATAAAGAGAATTAGGACATATCCAAAGAAGCCACTTAAAATAATAAATGAATAAATAAAACATCAAGACAATAGCATGGTATTGAGTAGTAAACCTGCTACATTACATAAGATGACTTCAAGAAAAAACTACAATAATAAATAAACATAGTTAAATCTTAGATGTAGCAGCTTGAGCCTTGCAGCTTGCCTTATACATAAGCTTGTGCAACTAAATAACCTGATCTGAAACTTTACACTAAAATGTTCAACCAACTTAGCACTTATCATCAATCTACTGTTATATATTTAGATCAAACCAAAAAACCTACTCCCATGTATAATAGGTGTTTATTCCGGTGATGTATAAAACACTACAAGTAACTAGCAATTGGACGCCTACTTATTTCCTATAACAGAGTTTATTCAACCTATCAAACTAATAAATTAAAGCAGATTCAGCATCTACCTTGGGCAAAGTTGCATTAACAGCTGATCCTAACGTTTGCTTAAGATTCTGAGATGCAGAGTTAAGTCTAGGCATTGATGAAGTTCCAAACCAAACCACTTGGCTTATCAGCATCATGCATATTACTATTGGTCTCACCACCACCTGACGTATTTTGAGTGATTTTATCTTCATTCTGGCCCCAGGAATTCTTCGTGCTGTTATCAGTGATGCTCATCAAACCCAACTCCTGCTCACAAGCAGATTCACCCATGGATTGGATGTCCAAAAAAAGTTACCAAATTGAAGAAAGCTCAGCAGCTGAAGGGCAGCCAGAATAGAAATTGATTGGTTGCCGTTTATGTGTGGAAGCTGATGTGGAGGTTCCGTGGCCATTCCAATTACAAGTCTAACAAAGAGAAATCCTCTCTTCAACACATCTTACCGATGCCGGTTGTGAATTACATCTTTCACACAAAAGGGTCCTCAAATAGCGCTTAGATAAGGCATTGGCTGAATATACATTTCGATCACACGATAAACATAAACATGCTGCATCAAAGCGGCAATACACAATAGATCTTTGATCCCCACAAAAATCACAGATGTATCCCATTTTCCGAACTCAAGATTTTCTCTTCAAATAACAAATTCCCAAAAAACTACTATAGAACGATCAAGCTAAAGATAGTAACTTCAGAAGTGTATTACAGTTCTCCTAACTGCACTTGCAAACTTCAAAAGAACATACACATATTTAGTACAAACCCATAGAAAATTTCATCTGAAACCATATGTAAAGCAGAGTTATATTGATGCATAAACATAAAAAACATAGCTCTGTAGCCATATAACCCAGCTAATATAGATGCAACCAAAACAAATAAATAAATAAAGCCAGCTAATACAGCAAAGTACCATCAAACAGTTTCAAACTATGAACAAATATTTCAAAAAAAAAAAAGTCTCACATTAGAAGAGATTAGAGGAAAGAGAACACTTTCATCAATTCAACACAAGCTGATCCCTGAGATCGATAAAAGTAGAAATTTTGGGGAAAAAACATAAAATAAAAAACACTTATTTTCCTAAAGTTAATCTAGAAATCAATTTTTTTTATCACAGAATTATGAGCTTAGCAAACTGTACCACAAAAACTATCAAACAGATAAATCCAACCCAGAAACATAACAGGAATTCCAATCACCCAAAAAAAGAAATAACAAATAAAAATCTTTTATCAAAGCAAACCCAATAAAAACAAAAATCTAATAAATCACAACAGTTTTTTTCCAAACCCACCTTGAAAAAGTACTAAAGCGAACACCTCATAGTTTTTTCCCCTACCAGTAGCTTAATACTGAAGAATCAAAATAATTAATTATGTCTTGCATCTAAAAAGGTAATTAAGCCAAAAGAGAGAAGAACGTACTGTTGCACCACCATGAAGAATAGTTTGACCAAAATAATGTGTTCTTGTGCCAAGAGAGAATGTGAAAAGATAGAACACAGCTGAAATTAATTGTAATGAAACTAACAACAGCCTGCAGCCAACATTAATCAAAAGCAAACCAAATGACTATTAAGTTGATTGTCAAAAGAATAAAGATCTAAATTAAATTTTGGGTAAAGAGATGCTACACAACAGAAGGTAGAGTACTTAATTTACAGAAAGTCCATGCATGAAACATCAAAAACCCCCACTTAAATGATAGATAATTTCCATAACCTCATATGTCTAAAAGAAACAGCAAAAAAAATTTCGACAAAGAAACTGCTTCATAAAAAAATCAATGAATAAATAAAGAGGATCTAAAGAGAAATTTATAAAGCTCTATAAATTTATTCATATATATCACAAAATTCTGGATTAAAAAAATTCTTAAAAATATAATATTAAATAACAAAATAAACAAATTTATTCATATATATTACAAAATTCTGGATTAAAAAAACTCTTAAAAATCAGAGAAGGAAAGCAAGAGTTAAAATTAGAAAAAAAATTTCTGATTTTCTACGGACCTATGCTCTTCTGGGCTCCAAAGGACTCCCCTTCTCCTCTCAGTCTCCCTCTCCTTACCCTTAGCAGGCCTACCAAACCCTAAACTCGTCACGCACTCGCCGGCCGAGTCTAACTCGTCGTAATAACTCGGCAGTTCGACAAGCCTAGAATCAATCTCCCACAAATCACGAACCAACTCCTCGTAACGCTGCCGCACGTCCAGCGAATTCTTGCCGGGAACTTGGCCGGCGATCTTCTCCCAGCTCTCTGGGGTCTCATCAGAAAATATCACGAGGGCCCCCCTCGAAGAGCTTGTCCTGCTCGTGAGACCAGGGCGAGGAAAGCGCTGGGGATTCAAGGCTGTTGCTGTGAATCATTTCTTGATATTTGCAATCTTTGAGCGAGCTTGAGTTTGAGTTTGAGTTGAATCGTGGTTAAAGTGAACTGGTAAAAAGGGGCCGGGGCCTGGGCTGGGGCTCTTGTCCAGTGACTTCGTTAACTTAAAGAGATTCGAGTGAGGGAGATAAGGTATTGAGCCTCAAAGCAAAGAAGAAAGTGAGAGAACGACGGGAAGAGTGAAGGAGGGAAAGCTATTTGGGCTGAAAGAGTAAAGGAGGGAAAGCGATTTGGGGCAAAAGAAAAAAGGGGGAATGAAAAGATTATATATATACAATGACAAATTTGTAAATAAAATAAAAATTAATAGTGTCAAATATAAACAAAAAGCATGTTGACTTTTTTAAGGTAACATCATTCTTTACGGTTTTACAAAAAATGGTCAAATATGTAAAAGCTAATGTGTCAAGTATTTCAAAATTTCTTATAGTGATTATAAAGTAAAGATGAAGAAGAAAATGATAATAACTTTATTCTCCATACCTTCCCATGCCTCTCTCTCTTCCCCATCTAGCATCTCGTGTTTCTCGGTTTTGTGCCAACGAAACAAACTTATTTCACTGAATAATTTGAATAATGATGTGGTAAAGATGATAAAGAATTCAAAATGATATTTTGTGGTTTTACTAAATTAGAACGGATGTAAAGAAAGATTTAAGAAAGGAGAGAAATGAGGTGGAGAAAGATATATAATGTCTTGGTTAAATTCGAGAGAGTTGAAGAAACTTTATAAAGAAATAGAATCTCGTAGAAAAGCTGACAAACATTCATCACAACAGCATTTATTATACAGTATATGTATATATATACACACACATTCAGTTTCTTTCAACCACAGGATGCATCTAACGGCTTACAAGAATTAGATGATATTTGTTTCAATCACTTAATACTTTTTAGATCTAAACACTTTTTAAAACTTAATTTATACCACTTAATTAGATGTTTGTTTGCTTTTATAGATATCACTTGAAAAAAGTGGTAAGAGAATATTTTACCTTTAATGTGACTTTTTTATCCTTTATTAAAATATAAAATGTTTATATTTATATTTATACAATCATTTAAAAATTAAATAGTTAATAAAATTAAATCAAAATTCTTTTTCATTTAAATAATTAATATTATATTTATGACAACTTAAAAAAATATTAACTAAAATTAAATAAAAATTCTTTTTCATTTAAATAGTTAATATTATATTATATAAACTCATATGATATTATTGTATAACTACTATATCATTAATATTATCAATTTTTAAAATTTATTCCTCCAATTAGATCAAATTTAAGCCATATCAATTTCTATAAAAAAAATTTTAAGAGTAATATTTATCCCTTACATTTTGAGGACAATATTTTGAGTCATAGAAGAATAATTCTATTAATTAAAGTGTTTTCTATTTTATAAACTTAAAAAGAAAAAAAACTAATATGATATTTTAACTGACAAGATTAAATATTAATTTTTTACTATAAATTTACACTATTAAATAAAATAAAATGTCCTTAGCAATCTAATAAATAACTTTTGAAGTTTCAATAAAACTGTCCCTATAATATGTAATAAAATTATATCAAATATATTATCTATTTTAAAACTCGCTATTTATAATGATATCAAATTTTTTAATAGTTATTATTCAACATATTATTAGCTAATTAATTTGAAATACTAATAGAAATAAATGAAAGTTTACCAATTATAAAAAATATTTATAATATTTTAAAATGGTAATTATAAATATAGTAATAAATAATATAACAATTTTATAATAAATACTAAAACAATCACAAATATGCCAAAATTGTAATAAATTAAAATAATATTCATAAATAAAAATTTGATAAAATTTATATTATTTTAATATGTAGGGATATTTATGGAATAAAATTTTTAACACCTCATTTAGACAATAATGATTAGAAAATTGAATAAAATTTATATTATTTTAATTTGTAGGGATATTTATGATATAAAATTTTAAATACCTCATCTAGACAATAGTGATTAGAAAAAGTGATAAATTTTCACTTTTTCAATTAAGTGATTTATCACTTAAAATAAGTGCTTAGTGGAGAAACAAACAAAAATTTTAAGATTTTGATCTAAACACTTTAAATGTTAAATAATAAGTGGAAGAAAACAAACATCACCTTAGTCTGAATTTTAAGAAAATGCAGGATCCGGCACAAGAGAAAGATTATATATATATCAGTTTCTTTCGACCACAAGATGCATCTAACGGCTTACAAGAGTTAGTCTAAATTTTAAGAAAATGCAGGATCCGACATAGGAGAAGGATTATATACATATCAGTTTCTTTCAGCCACAGGATGCATCTAAGGGCTTACAAGAGTTAGTCTGAATTTTAAGAAAATGCAGGATCTGACATAGTAGAAGGATTATATATATATATATATATATATATATATATATATAGATATATATAGATATATATATTTATCCATTTCCCTTCCCTAAGACTATTAATTTGACCGAAAATTACCTAAAACTAAATAAAATCCATACTTGCTTTAAGAAATTGTTTAACTAGCCTGTCATGTGTGGTACACAAAAACTTTAACACAGTGAGTTGAGAGCATGTTTTTTTGTCCAACTAGAGTTCATCATTATTGGTGATTGACGATGAGTCTGGGCCATTTGCAACTCCAAAGCATTCTTTTGACAAGCTTAAACTTTCCAGCCAAACCTCATCGGCCGTAACTGCATTGGAATCATTGTTGCGATGCCATGACCAATGAGCGCGTGTTTCGTCTAAGATCCTGAACCGCCCATGTCCAAAGCTTGAATCTCGATACAGTGAGAGAGGGGATGCTCTCTTCTTAAAACTTTATGTACAATAGTCCAAAGGAAACAACAAATTCGAATAAAAATTTGATCAAGCAAATGATCCTTTAAGGGCAAAGCCAAAGGAAAGGGAAGGATAGAATACTCACTTCAATGCAAGTCCTTCTCTGTTCCCTCCATCACCAATTGTTATGTACACGGGAGCACACCGGTCAGCCTTGTTGTTGTAAATCCTAGTCTGCAGTTCAGTGGAAATTAAATTAAATTAATTTCTCTCCAAGCCAACAATTTAGAGATTCGTCAGTCAATCATCTGCAGATTAAGTGATGAAAAAACTCACAAATCTTTCATACGCATGAACATGGCCAGCAAATACAACGTCAACTCGTGCTTTGTACAGCAACTCCTCCATGGATTTTCTCATGGATTCTCCTTCCCCTTGATGGGCAGTATTGGTATTATACCAAGGCGCATGCAGAAGAACTATAACCCACGGAGTCTTCTTCCTATCAATCTTGGCCAAGTCAGCTTGAAGCCATTTGTACTGGGCTGAATCAGAATCAAAATCTGTGTAAGATCCCAACATTATAACGTGAGTGCCTGTCACATCGAATGAATAATACAAATTTGAGGGGGATCCACTCTCTTGGTGTGGCATCAGCCAACGCGCATTGTAAGCCTTGAAGCCTTGGGGATAGATGATTGGAAAAATCTCAATCTCGTGGTTCCCTTCCGTCACCATCCACGGGCGGTGGCTAGCGTATGGCTCTACTAGCCGACCGAATGAATCCCAAAGCGGTTGCTGACTATCTGCATATGATAGATCACCTGGTAACAAAAATACATCATAGTCTTGGCTCCCAACATGTGCTAGGGTTGACACCGTCCATTCTGTTTGTCCAAGGTCTCCTGTAATATTATTAATTTCATCACTACTTTCAGATCGACCGGACCATATATAATTCATCACTGGCTTAATTATGCTTAGATTCAGAAATTCCTACAACTAGCATTTGATCGTCATTAAATTACCATAATTTTAACGAAAACCCATAAATCATTAATGTATGTGATAAAAAATATAGAGCTAACCCAAGATGGCCCTTTAGCTATTCCTTATAATGAGATATTTGGTATTTCATAATTTATTTTTTCCATAACGAAGATAAGTTTTATATGGTTAGGGTTGAAACGATAGTAAAGCTATTATGAAAAAAATGAAATAAAACTATTATTTGTAAAATATATAGTTTCCAATAAATGCCAAATTTATTATGTATATTCCTTAAATTTATATATGACTTTGCCAACTTGCGTACTTCTACCCTAGAAAAGCTTATCTCTAGACTCGAAAGCCGATCACCTTTAGTTGCTTGCAAACAAAGCTCAGTTTCAGAGTTAGCAAAACTTGCACGGTTTGTCCATAATTACTCTTAAAATACCAAATTCAAATTACAAGCGAATTGATAAACAGGCCTTACGTATGTACATATATACTCTTCAACAATCCTTTGCTATTGCTTAAGCTTAAAGAACTAAACCACTAACCAACACACCTAACATAGCAGCTATATAATTAATAAAAAGAGAAACAAAAAGTTTATATTAGCCAAAAATTAAGCATGTCAAGCTAGCTTTTGCATTCCATTTGAAGGTCCTTGTCGTCTTACGATGTTATATATGAAGAAATATATGGAGTTCCAAGGTCCTCTAATTTTTGTGTGGCTGAGCGTGTTCATATCTAGAGAGATTATGGGAATTCATATATATATATATATATATATATATATATATATATATGACATATCCCACTTACCAACCACAGCAAATTCAATTGGAAAAGTTGGAGGAGGTGTTTTGAATGAAAACTCAGGACCGTAACCTCCACATCTGTAATAGTAGATCGTGCCTGGTTCCAGTGGTCCAATCTTGACGTGGTGTATCTTTGCAGAGCTATAAAAGAAGTAATGATATGAAGTATGATCTCCCGTTGCCACAGCATCATATTTGCCTGCTGCTCTTCCATATTCAACGATTGATGGTGCCTTTTTTTCTTCTGTAATCCAAGAAACCCTCATGTAATCTTTCCCTGCTAGTGAAATATGCACCTGTTTATGTATTCATGTATTCAAAGAGAGCAACGTTAAGACACTATATATCTAAGACATGCATTAATAGATAACTTGCAACATATGATGAGAAGGGACAGAGGCAGACCTGTTGAGGGTCAGATTCAGATCTCTTATGCGGAGAGAAGATGACATTTCGGGGAGGTGGGCGAATGAAATCATCAGCCAATGATGGATTAGAAGGTAGAAGTAGTTGAGGCAAAATGCTAATGGCTAGTAAAGTAGGAAACAAAGGTCTGAGCAGCAATTTTTCCATCTTGATTTGAGTGGTAATTTGCGCTGAAGGGAGGGATATAAAAAGTTGTTTGCATAGTTTGAAAAATTGTAAATTATTAGTTGCAATTGCGTGAAGTTTGTCCATGTGATGAGATGAGATGAGAGGAGAATATTATTGTTGGATATGCTTACAGCAACTAATGCACGGAATTCCGCCGTCCCTCACCACCTAAAGCTAACACCATCCTTTTGCTTTGGAGATAGCAAGCTGTCGTAGCCACACGAAAAGGATAAAAACAAACTAAAATTTGTAGAACTTATTCTAGATTAGGTGAACCAAAGGAAGATAACTCAATGTAATTAATTATGGGACACATGCACTCAACCATGCATATATATTTTCCTCTTTATTTGGTTAAAAACATTAATTCTCCTTACGAGGAATGAGTAATATTATACTTCTTAAGTTTCGATCTTAATTTTTGCAATGTGACGTTAATTTTAGTAAGTCATATCACTACATTAATCATTACCTACCTAACAATAAAAATAAATATTATTAATTAAATTAAGTTTAACTCAATTCTGTTAAGGGGTGTGTGTGTGTGTGTGTATATATATGTATTGTGGCTTCCATGCGCAAAAGTATGTAGCATTAACTAAATATAAACTGTTTAAAACCAGGATCCTTTATTCACCTAATATCATCTAAGATGTGGTTGTAATAATCTTACTTAAGCTTATTGTTAATTACTAAAAGATATTACAAATTTAAGTTTTATCCATATATATGAAATGAAATATCTTATCTCAAAAGAATAATAAACAATTTAACAACAACAAGGAAAAACTTATACATGCCATGCATATTAATAACAAAATAGTGAAAAACTTAGGGCGAGTTTGTTGAAAATTTTCATAAATATGCACATTTATTGATACATTTTAAATCAGTATTAATCAAATATTATTTTCAAAACTCAAAATACAAATTTTAACAAATTTTACCAAAATATCAAAGTATAGTATATCAATGTTGTACTCCAACACTACAAGAAATTTTCACATATTTATCACTTTGTATTTTTTTTATTTGGCATTTTTTTAAAAAAGTGATAACTACAACATTAATATGAAAGTCAAACCCATATTTTCTTCATATTTGTCACTCGTTGTTTTGATTATATAACATATTTCTCACATTTTTAGATAGTGACAAGTAATTAACAAGTAATTAGGATATATATGAAAACAAATAAAGTTTAAATACTTAAAAGTAATTTTTAGGGGTGATTATGAAAAATTTTAATATATTAAAAATTCACGTAATTTTACTAAACTATATAAACAAAATAATCTCCAATAACCTAACATAAAATCTAAACTAAGTCGTCTCTCTCTCGTTCTCTCCAGCGCCGCAGCACCTCCTCCGTGACTCGCCGACTCCAGCAGCCCCGCGAGGCACCGACTCCAGCAACCTTGTAACTCGCCGACTCTAGCAGCCTCGTAACTCGCTGACTCTAGTAGCCCTACGTCTCCAGCAGCCCTGCCTCACGCTGACAATAGCAGCCCTACAACTCGTCGATTCCAGCATAGCGCAGCGTCGACTCCAGCCTCACCGACTCTAACAGCCCTGCGAGGCACCGACTCGAGCAGCCCTGTAACTCGTCGACTCTAGCAGCCCTATGCCTCCAGCAGCCCCGCCTCACGCCGACAGTAGCAGCCCCCCGTGACTCATCGACTCCAGCATCGTGCAACACTGACTCTAGCCTCGTCGACTCCAGCAGCCCCGCGAGGCACCGACTCCAGTAGCCCCTGTAGTGTAGATTGGTATTGTTTTCTCATTAGCATTATATTACTATAGGTTCCTTGTTAATGTCTGCATAATCTTGAAATCTAGACGCTACATTGCTTGTATTTATAATATCTCATAAGTGTGCTTCCTTTCATTATTATGGGTGCAATTTGGTTGTCTGATTAGTCGATCTAGATTTTGTTTGTTACTGTATGCCGCCCTCGCTTTGTTGCAATGTAGATGGCATACTGGTGCTTCAAACACAGGTCTTTCACCTTTGAGACTATTGTATATTTTACTAATGTAGATCGACAATATCGCCCTAGAATTGACAATCTTCTTGTACTTCTCATCGGTGGAATTCCAATTGCGATGCCAACTGTTCTATCAGTCACAATGGCTATTGGTTCTCATAGGTTATCTCAGTAGGTTGGTTAGGTTTCTAGAGATGTTTCAATTGATATTGTTTTTTTTCTTGGATATAGTAATGGAACATATGAATGGTAATTGCAAGGAGCTATCACTAAGAGAATGACTACTGACACATCCGAAAAAGGATTGTCTCCCACGTATAGGAGTGTCGAAGTAATAAAACCCGGTGAGACCGGGGTCGATCCACGAGGAAGGGAATTTAAGCGTTACAAATTATAAGCTAAACAAATGTGATATGGATGATTCAAAGAGGTGACATGATAATATCAACAAGTATGTAAGATGGTAGGTGGTATTACCGACCATTCAAATATAAAACAAAAAGCAAGAGGAGGTAAAACCATCCATGGAAATAGGTGGTATAACCAACCATAGTAAATTAAAGAACAATTTCATAAGGTGGTAGAACCTACCATAAAATAAAAAGTTCATAAACAATAGAATAATTAAAATACAAGAGGAATTAACACGATAACAATGAAGGCTAAGGTTAGAGGATCCGCCCTTGATATTTCAAATAAGGATAATTAACCCATTTTAGTTATATGAATTATATTTTTTTCATTACCAATATTTATACCACTTCTTGTAAATGGGTTCAAGCATCCAATGTGCCAATCACCATATGTCTACAACAAATCAAGGTTCCTAACTAGATTCGTGTCAGTAAGGAAGAACCATACATCCTCTAGAAAGGATCCAAGCATTTGATGTGCCAAGGATTGTCGACAATGGATCAAGACCTCCACTTTACGAGTGGTGTCAAGATTGATTAAGAAATTAAATATAAATCATATTGAATAAACATTATAAGATTAAGATTATTAAGCACATATTAAGGGTTAGAGAATCCTTATTCTCATATCAAGGGTTTCACCCTTTCACCTTAGCAAAAGAGAAATTAGAGAATCCTTATTCTCATATTAAGATTATTAAGCACATATTAAGGGTTAGAGAATCCTTATTCTCATATCAAGGGTTTCACCCTTTCACCTTAGCAAAGGAGAAATTAGAAGAACATTATAATAGAAAGAAAATAAAATGCAAGAAAAAGAAAATTCATTAATAACATAAACACACAAAACGCAATACAAGATCCTAGCCAAAGCCAAAATGTTCCAGCCAAGGCCAAGATGTCCTAATGGGTCACAAGGCACCTCTATTTATAGATACATCCAGGGGCAAACTTGTCAAATTACAAGGGCATAATTGTCAAATATTAGTTGTAAATATCTTTGACAATTGGGATCATTAGGCACCGACTTTGACCATCAATTTTGTCATTGAAATGTTGAGAATTTTCATCACATGTCTTCATGAAAGTTGTAGATATTTCTCTCAGATTTCTTGTTCATATTGATTTGTACAATTTGGATACGTATTTTGAGAGATACGGTCCAAATACTGAGGCCCGGTCAGACTGGGCCGAGACTGTAGATGGGTTCACTTCAAGCCCAATTTTGGTCCACTAAGAGCTCGAATTTGATGATGCCTGTGAAATACAATCTTGTAGACAATTAAATCAGCTTTCCAAAACATTAAGAAATGTATCATTCTGATTTATAAATAGAGAGTTATTCCTATTTTACCAAACCTGTAACAAAACCAAAATTAAGAGAAATTAATTCCAAAGATGCAAATGCTACAAATATGCTTAAGTTGAGGAATTTATTGACACTATTAATGCAATATGATGAACTAAACTCTTATTAAACATGCATATTTAAGTGTTCATCACACCCCCAAACTATCTTATTGCTAGTCCCTAGCAATTAAAGCGTTATTATTTAGAAGTGATTTATAGAATTTTACATCAAAGGTGGTCATTATTGCATTCTCCTTGATTTTATCCAAATAAACAAACTCTCAACTGATTTTTTTTTTAAATGACTCATGTACCCTTCAGTCAAGATATCCACAAACATTCTTTTGTGCTCAGTTGACACATGACTATGGGGCTTATTAGAAATAAGCCATATCGATTCTAGTATTTGTTAAGGCTAACAACCTTAGGTAGGGGATATTCATTCATTTTATACATTTTTTTTCTTTTTTTTTTTGAAGAATGCATCTTTAACCCATGTAGCGAGCCTTAGGCTAATGACTCCCAGACCAGTTGGCCTTAAGGTATTAGGTGTTAAGACACCCCTACGAGCTTAACGACTCGGGTTGCCGATGCTTTATTTTTGCTTAGAAACTTATGGATAGTGCAATGTTCGATCCCATTAAGCTTTCTCCTTAATCCATGTAACGAGCTTTGGGACAATAGCTCCCAAACCAGTTGGTCTTAGGGTATTAGGTGTTAAGGCACCCCTCGGGCTTAATTGCTCGAATTAAGGAGGCTACAAGACCAAACTTTATCCACAATTGCTATTTTTTTCTTTTTTTCTTTTTTTTTTCTTCTTTTTTTTTTTTTTTTTAACTTTCCCCTTCCTTTGTGTTGTTATCCTAAACAAAACAAAAGAACTCAAATATTACAACATTTCATTTTGCACCCACAATCATGCATCAAGGTATGTGTGTGTGTGTGAAGAAAGGCTCATGAATACTTGCTTAATGAGTGTTAGCCCTAAGGCTATATGATAATTTTGATGATAACAATACACATTGATTCATTGAGATTTACTAATATATTTATTTATGTGCAAGAATAAGATTATTGAAATAATTATAAAATCAAGAAGGGGTTTATTAAAATGAAGTGATGAAGCTAAGGAGAAGACTACATGTTAAAGGCATCAAAGTTTAAGTACAAGGTTTGATTCAAGGAATGTGATATATGAGCAATGTTCTATCAATTGGTCATATATTTCTCTACAAATGTCCAAATAACGTGATTATTGAGCCTTTGGAAAGCTTACTCAATTTATAACATTTCATATGTTTTAAAAAAATTCAAATTTTAAGTGTAAGATCGTCCAAATCATCATGCAAGTTGAAAGATAAATGGAAGCAGCTGACATGAGCACCGAATACTCCTTTGGTCATATCTTGAGCTAGAAAAATCAAAATGACTTGATTCTTGTGGCATTGGAAAGATGACTTAATGAGGAACATTTCATATGTTTTGAAAAAATTCAAATTTCAAACAGAAGGCCGACATAATTGACATGCAATTCGGTGGACTGACACAAAGAAGAAAAATCAACTCACATGAGCACCGAATGGTGTTTTGGCCATATCTTAAGATAGAGATATCCAAATTCTTTGAATCTTAATGTTTTGGAAAGCTTATTCAAATATGAAGATCTTTTATGTTTTGAAGAAATTCAAATTTCAAACGGAAGGCTGACAGAATTATCATTCAAGTCGGTGGACTGACACATGGAGGAAAAATCAAGTCACATGAGCACCGAATGGTGTTTTGGCCATATCTTGAGCTACAGATATCCAAATGACTTGATTCTTGATGCGTTGGAAAGCTTATTCAAATGTTCAAATCTTTTATGTTTTACAGATTTTCAAATTTCAAACGGAACATTGACAAAAATGGCAGACAAGATTACGGTTTTTATGGTGGGCAGAAAATTTGGAGTTGGTGTCTTCACTTGATTAAGTTCATCTCATTTGCCTATAAAAGGAGCCATTCTCCCATGCATTCAACAAGGGCAAGAGAAGCATTTTATCAAGCAAAAAAAAAGCAAGAGAAATATCAAGTCTAGAGAGCTTTTATATTCTTTATCTACTCTTTGAAGAGAGTTGTACTTTTGTTGTAAAAATTTTCTTTGTTTTTGTATTGTGGTGAGAGTGAGATCTTCTTGTAAAGGATAAAAGTATCCTTGAGAGAACTCTTTCCTTGGTGAGTTTGTTCATCAAGAAGAACTCTTGGTGTGGTGTTATCAAGAGTGAATGAAGTTGCCTTGGTGAGGTTGTTCATCAAGAAGAACTCTGGTGTGGTGTTATCAAGAGTTGAAGAAAGTGCCTTGGTGAGGTTGTTCATCAAGAAGAACTCTTGGTGTGATGTTATCAAGAGTTGGAAGAAAAAGTCTTGGTGAGGTTGTTCATCAAGCAAGTTGTAAAGATTTCTACAACTTAGTGGAAAGCTTAGCTCGTGGAGCTAGGAGCCCGTGGACGTAGGCAAGGTTTGCCAACCACGTAAATTGAGTTTGCACTCTCTCTATCCCTTTCCTCTTTACATTTACTTGCACTTGTGATTGTTCATATTATTATTCTTTGATTGCATCTTTGATAAATTCTAATTTCATCTTCTTCACCTTTATTCTCAAAGAAAGAGTGAACTAATTTTATCTTTCAAGAAAAGTTTTCTAAATCCGTTTTGATAAATAAAAACCCAATTCACCCCCCCTCTTGGGTTGCCATACCTGGGTCAACAAGTGGTATCAGAGCAAGGTTGCTCATTTTTTTTAAATCTTAACCGATTTTTGAGCTATGACAACTTTTAATTCAACTTCATATGTTGAGGGACTTTCTATCTCTAGACCTCTATTTTTTAATGAAAGTGATTACTCTTATTGGAAAACTAGAATGAGTATTTTCTTGAAATCTTTTGATTATGATTTGTGGTCTATTGTTTTGGAAGGACCTTTTGTTTCTACCAAAATTGAAAATGGGGAATGCATGCTTAAAGAACCTAAAGAGTTTAGTGAAGATGATAAAAAGAAATTGAGTTTGAATGTTAAAGCTATGAATGTGTTATATTGTGCTCTAGATAGAAATGAGTTTAATAGAATATCTACTTGTTCTACGGCACAAAAAATATAGCACACACTTGAAGTTACTCATGAAGGAACTAGTCAAGTTAAAGAATCTAAAATTAGTATGCTAGTTCATAGTTATGAGATTTTTAAGATGAAATCGGATGAATCAATCTCTGAAATGTTTACTAGATTTACGGATATTGTCAATGGTTTGAAATCTCTTGGTAAATCTTATTCTAATGTGAAATGGTGAGAAAGATTCTTAGGTGTCTACCAAAATCTTGGGAGCCAAAGGTGACGGCAATTCAAGAAGCAAAGGACCTCACCAAACTACCATTAGAAGAACTTATGGGTTCTCTCATGACTAATGAAATCACTTTGAAGGAGAATGAAGAAGATTTCAAGAAAAAGAAAAATATCGCTTTCAAATCTTCAACAAAAAAAGATGATGAGTCCAACGATGAAGGAGATGATGAAGATCTTGCATTCATCACAAGAAAGCTAAAAAGGATGATTAGAAGAAACCAAGGATTCAAGAAGAACTCTAGAAGGGAGTACAAAGGGCAAAGCTCAAAGCAAGATAAGAAAAATGATCAAGTCATTTGCTATGAGTGCAAGAAAACGGGACATGTAAAGGTGGATTGTCCTTACTTCAAAAGTCAAAACAAGAAATCCAAAGCAATGAAAGCCACAAATTGGGATGATAGTGAAGCTAGCTCCACCGAAGAAGAAGATTGCGAAGTGGCAAACAGGTGCTTCATGGCTTTAAGTGAAGATGAGGTAAGTATTCTAAACTATGATCCTAAACTTTCATATGATGAATTACTTGAAGCATTCCAAAATTTACATGTGCAAGTTGATAAGCAAAATTCAAAAATTAATGCTTTCAAAAGAAGTCAAAAATCATGTTATCTCAATTAGAAGAGGTGGTAGAAATAAATGAAGCTTTAGAAAATAAAAATAAAATTTTAAAGCAAAAAGATTTTGAAAGTTTGGAAAGTCAAATACATTTATTAAAAACTGAAAATGACATTTTAAAACAAAAGGATTTTGATAAATTGGAGAAACAAAATGCTATTTTGAAAAGGAAAAATAATGACTTAAGAAATATTGTTGATAGTTTTACAAAAAGCACAAAAAATTTGAATTCTATGTTACAAAACCAAAGGTGTGTTTTTGATAAAAGAGGTTTAGGATATAAAACTCATAAAATCAAAAGTATTTTAAAAATTATTTTGCTCATGCATCTTCTAGGAATAATCCTAATCATTCATGTACTTATTGTGGAAGAAAAGAACACAAAGTGCATTCTTGCTATATTAAGAGAAATCCTAATTTGAAAAAATATGGGTTCCAAAAAGTACCAAAACTAACCCCCAAGGACCCAAGAACTTTTGGGTACCAAAAAGTTACTCCTTGAATGTTGATTGTAGAGACAAAGGAGTGGCAAACACAAGTGGTACTTAGATAGTGGATGCTTAAGGCATATGACCGGAGATACCTCCAAGTTCTCAAGATTAATCATGAAGAAAGGAGGATATGTGACCTTCGGTGATAATGCCAAGGAAGGGTAATCAGACATGGTGATATTGGTAACCCTTTTTCACCTATTATTAAAGATGTTTTGCTTGTTCATGGTTTAAAACATGATTTGATTAGCATTAGTCAATTGTGTGATAAGGGATATTTTGTTACTTTTTAGCCTAATAGATGTTTGATTAAGGATGTTAGTAACAAGAAGACATTATTTGTTGGTAATCGATGTGGTAATATTTATACAATTGATATTGATGTTAATGATCATGTAGAAAATTGTTTCATTGTTAATGATGATGCTTGGTTATGGCATAGAAGGTTAGGTCATGCTAGCATGGACACAATTTCAAAAATTTCTAAAAATGATTTAGTTGATGGTCTTCCAAAAATAACATTTGAAAAGGATAAGATTTGTGATGCTTGTCAATTTGGAAAACAAGTGAGAACTTCTTTTAAACAAAAGAAATTTATTTCAACAAATAAACCTCTACATTACTTCATTTGGATTTATTTGGACCATCAAGAACTCAAAGCCTTGGTGGAAAGTATTATGTTTTTGTTATTGGGGATGATTATTCAAGATTCACTTGGGTATTATTCTTGAAAACTAAAAATGAGGCCATACAAGCTTTTTCAAAATTTGCAAAAAGAGTCCAAAATCAAAAAGGGTATTCTATTGTGTCCATTAGGAGTGATCATGGTGGTGAAGTAGACAATGTCGCGTTTGAAAATCTTTGTGGTGAAAATGGTTTTGAACATAATTTTTCCGCACCTAGAACTCCACAACAAAATGGTGTTGTTGAGAGGAAAAATAGGACTATCCAAGAAATGGTTAGGACCATGTTGCTTGAAAATAATTTGCCAAAATATTTTTGGGCCGAAGACGTTAATACCGCATGCTTTATAATCAATAGAGTCCATGTTAGAGCTTTAATAAAGAAAACTCCTTATGAACTTTGGAAAGGAAGAAAACCCAACATTGGATTTTTTAAAGTTTTTGGATGTAAATGTTTTATTTTAAACACCAAGGATAACCTTGAAAATTTGATGCAAAAGCCGATGTTGGAATTTTTGTTGGCTACTCCAACCATAGTAAAGCATATAGAGTTTTTAACAAAAAGACTCTTAATATTGAAGAATCTATGCATGTTGAATTTGATGAAACTAATGTTATTTCTTCAAAGAATTTAGATTATGATATTGTTGAGATAGAAGGGCAAATCAAGGAACCAAGGCTTGATGAAAAGAGCCAAGATGAATTACAACTTCAACAAGAAAACCTTGAGGAAGTAAATGATTCTTCCCAAGAATTACCAAAGGAATGGAGGTATGCAAAAGCTCACCCTAAAGATCCATTATTGGTGAACCATCACAAGGTATGAAAACTAGATCTTCTTTTAAGAACTTTTGTAATCATTTTGCTTTTGTCTCTCAATTTGAACCAAAATCTTTTAAAGAAGCTGAAAATGACGAAAGTTGGATTTTAGCTATGCAAGAAGAATTGAATCAATTTGAGAGAAATCAAGTTTGGGAATTAGTTCCTAAACCCAAAAATCATTCTATTATAGGCACTAAATGGATTTTTAGAAATAAAGTAGATGAAAATGGCACCATTATTAGAAACAAAGCTAGACTTTTTGCTCAAGGATACAATCAAGAAGAAGGTATTGATTATGAGGAAACCTTTGCACCGGTTGCTAGATTAGAATCAATTAGAATGTTGTGTGCATTTGCATGTTATAAAAATTTTACATTATATCAAATGGATGTCAAAAGTGCATTTTTAAATGGTTACATTATGGAGGAAGTATATGTAAAGCAATCTCTTGGTTTTCAAAATCATGATTTTCCAAACTATGTTTTCAAACTCAAAAAGGCACTTTATGGCTTGAAACAAGCACCAAGAGTATGATAGATTGAGCAAATTTCTCATTGATAATGGTTTCGAAATGGAAAAAGTTGATACTACTCTTTTTGTTAAAAAAAAATGATGATTTATTAATTGTTCAAATCTATGTTGATGATATATATTTGGTGCTACTAATGTCTCTATATGTGAGGAATTTTCCAAGTGCATGCAACAAGAATTTGAAATGAGCTTAATGGGAGAATTAAATTTCTTCCTTGGACTTCAAATCAAGCAATCAATGGATGTGATCTTCATAAATCAAGCTAAATACACAAGAGATCTTCTCAAGAAGTTTGGCATGGATAATTCAAGGACATATAACACACCTATGGGTACATTAACCAAGCTTGACAAAGATGAGAAAGGAAAAGATGTTGAGGTAACAAAATATCGAGGTATGATTGGCTCTCTTTTGTATTTAACTTCTAGTAGACCTGATATTATGTTTAGTGTGTGTATGTGTGCTAGATTTCAATCTTGTCAAAGGAATCTCACCTTAAGGTTGTCAAAAGGATATTTAGATATCTTTTTGGAACCATAAATCTAAGTCTTTGGTATCCTAAGTGTGATAATTTTGATCTAATTAGTTATTTCGATGCGGACTTTGCCAGAAGTCTTCTTGATAGAAAGAGCACTAGTGGCTCTTGCCATTTTCTAGGGAACATGCATAGTTTCATGGTTAGTAGGAAACAAAATCTGTGCATTATCAACCGCCGGAAGCGAGTATTTGCAGTAGGAAGTTGTTGTGCACAAGCTCTTGGATGAAACAAATTTAAAAAGATCTATGTGTGGTATTTGAATCACATTCCCATCAAATGTGACAATACAAGTGCCATCAACATTTCAAAAAATCCCATACAACACTCTAAGACTAAGCATATAGAGATAGACATCATTTTATTAGAGATCATGTGCAAAAAGGTAATATTTCTTTAGAATTTGTTCCCACCGAAAAACAATTAGCCGATATATTTTCTAAACCCCTTAGTCAAGATAGATTTTGCATAATTAGAAGAGAATTAGGCATGTTGGATATATCTTAAATTTTCTTTGATAATTTTTGAATGGTAGCATATGTTAAGGGGGAGAATATATTTAGGGGGAGTAATTAATTTGATTATATCTTTTTGATAATAACAAAAGGGGGAGAAATGGCAAGATTGCTTATATTCATAACAAGTGCCATCTTTTTGTTTATTCTTATTTTTATTTTCATTATTGATTTTAGACATTATTTAAAAGCAATCAATGGTTTGTCATCATCAAAATGGGGGAGATTGTTAGACCTAAGGCTACATGATTAATTTTGATGATAACAATACACATTGATTCATTGAGATTTACTAATATATTTATTTATGTGCAAGAATAAGATTATTGAAATAATTATAAAATCAAGAAGGGGTTTATAAAATGAAGTGTTGAAGCTTAGGAGAAGACTACATGTTAAAGGCATCAAAGTTTAAGTACAAGGTTTGATTCAAGGAATGTGATATATGAGCAAGTTCTATCAATTGGACATATATATCTCTACAAATATCCAAATGACGTGATTCTTGAGCCTTGGAAAGCTTACTCAATTTATAACATTTCATATGTTTTAATGAAATTCAAATTTCAAGTGCAAGGTTGTCCAAATCATCATACAAGTTGAAAGACAAATGGAAGCAGCGGACATGAGCACCGAATACTCCTTTGAACATATCTTAAGCTAGAAAAATCAAAATGACTTGATTCTTGTGGAATTGGAAAGATGACTTAATGAAAAACATTTCATATGTTTTGAA
>SNVD02006140.1:0-24416 GCA_013180625.2 Boswellia sacra
GGTGTCCAGCAGGCCAGTCGGGTTGGCGTCGTTAAGGAATTTTCAATTAAGCCAGTTGGGCCATGGGATGGGTCGCCACTCTGTCCATCTCATCTTCTACTACGCCAAAAGCCCACTTCGTTCTTTCGACGTGGACCCCATAAGGGAATCTTTGTCGGAGGTTCTATCTCTGTACCCGCCTGTTACGGGTCGGATGACCCGGGATGAGGAGGGTAATTGGGTAGTCAAGTGTAACGATGCTGGCGTCCGAGTTTTGAGGGCTAGAGTTAGTTTGACGCTTGATGAATGGTTGAGATCTGCTGATGGGTCTGAGGAAAGAGATCTGACGGTGTGGGAGGACATGCCCGAGTGTCCTGGTACTTGGTCACCCTTCCGGATTCAGGTGGTTCATTTTCCTTATTCGGTCGGATTCGGTTTCCTCTGTTGCAAGTATTATGTATAGAATCTTCTTTTTTCTCTTTTCCATATCGAGACATTATAGCAATCTATATGGCATGCCTATTATAGCTTTTTATCTTTTTATTATTTATTTCTTCATAATTAACTTGAAATGTTTTCAGGGTGAAGAGACTTTTAATGCACTTTTTACATCAATGTTTTTCAAGTATATACTTAAAAGACACTTCTATGTTACATTTATGATTTCTTTTAATATGAAAAATAGCCAAAAATGTTATTATGATAAATAGCTTAACTTCATTTTTTTTTAAATTTTTGATCAAATGTCTTAGTTGTCAAGTGTCAAATTATTGAGTTGGACTGACTATCAAAACAACTGAAAATGTTTCAAAGACAACAGACATACCACGTGTAAAGAGTTCATGCCCTTCTTCTATCTCTAAATATAGGGTGTCCTAACCACCCGAGAACTATTCCTCCCCCTTATCAATTGAATAGGCTCTGAATATCGCATTCTTTCTTGCTAGATTATTTCCAATGTAACTATAAAATTCTAATTTTTCAAGAATTTTTGATCAAGCTTATGATACATTTTGATTTTCGGTTAGGATGAATTTGATAATTGACATTAAATATGGTTAGGATATCTAAATTTTTTAAAATACCCTTTTTTTTCGCAGAAGTACTACAAAATTTGGCTCTCTTCTTACATTTTTCTAAGTTTTTCTACCACACCATACAGAGACCGGAATCAAACCGTTTATATCAAAATAAAGCATGGGATACACCATGTTACTGACCCAATAAGCATTCACCATTAGATCATATCTAACCTAGAAACGTAGTATAGGAAGAGATGGTTTTAAATTTGGGTGAAATATTTAGCTGATGGCAGGATGCCTGATGGGTGTATGCATTATTGGAGTTGTACAGGATACCTGATAGGTGCATGCGTTAATGCAGTTGTTTTTGCGATTTTGTGTCGTTAAATTAAATGATATATATATATATATTAATCTTCATTTGCAGATAAATGACTTTGAAGGAGGAGGTGTAGCCATTGGACTCAGCTGCACCCATATGCATGCAGACACAACCTCCCTCACCTTACTAGTCAAAGCGTGGTCTGAGGTTCACCGCCGCCAAACCATTGCATATCAGCCCTTCTTCAAATCACTTGCGCCTTATGAAGCGCAGGGTCCAAACTTCAACACTAAATCAACCAATCACTTAGCTACCAAGTCACAAGCACGAACCCCATCAGTGAAAATGGCCACAGCAACTTTCAAGTTTTCTGATTCAACCATCAAGCAATGCTTATCAGAAATCCATGACAAGTGCCCTGATGCCACCCCTTTTGATTTTCTAGCAGCATTGTTTTGGACGAGTGTTGTGCATTTGAAGGGAACAAAACATGACCATAAGCATTTCCTCTCAGTTTGTGTTGACTTCAGGAGGCTACTGCAGGAACCACTTCCTTATGGCTACTTTGGCAATGCTCTGCATTTTTCACTTCTGTCAGCAAATAAGGAAGAAATGGAATCTGGTGGCTTAGGACACATAGCACAGTTGGTGCATGGTCATGTGTCTGGTCTCAAGGAAGAGGAGTTTTGGTCTGATTTGCACTGGCTTGAGTCACAGAAGGGAGAGGGAGGGAAGTATGAACCAGCATTTACAATGTATGGCCCTCGACTTACCTGTGTTAACATGGAACACATGATTGTTGGGGACCAATCCATGATGTACTCAGCAATTTTTGACAGTGCCAAGCCTGTCCATGTATCTTGTCATATAGGGAATGTGGAAGGTGAAGGGTTGATAATGGTGATGCCTTCTTCAGAAGGACTTGGACGAACAGTGATGGGGACATTGCCAGAAGAGGAGATTGCCAAGCTATGTGAAGATCAAGCTATCTCTTGCCTAGAGCCAATAATGTTCTTTAGAGGGAAGCTGTAGGGTATTTGCTTTCAGATTTTGAATAGAGAAATTGCAAGGTTTCTCTGATGTGTGATTATGAACTTTATATTTTTGTCCAAAAATTAGAATATAATATTTGCTTTAAGTGCTTTTCAAATCACAAGTATAGTATTATTGTCTTTGTCTCATGTTGAGAACGAAATAATAAATATGCATTTGGTATGACGGTTGCAAAACAATATTTTTAGTATTTTCAACTTTTAAAAATAATAAAACTTATAAAACAATTGTAAGGGTTTAAAAAAAAACTCTTTTTATAAAAAATATATTATTAATTAAGTATTTTAAAACACTTTTAAGTAAATTCAAGCTTTCCAAAGATAGTAAGGTTAGAAACGTTGCTGAAGAAAGGAAGAATCAGAGACAACAACCTGATGGTTTCGATAATAGAGAAGAGAAAGTGAGTAATATCGTTCTCTGATTGTGAGATCTGATCCGTGCATATGATATGTAGTGTCTAAACCCTTTATTCTCTTGGTTTTGAAGGAAAAAAAAAAGGCAGAAGATAAATAATTGTTCATAACATTTAATTAATCAAAATTAGAAGTGACCAAATACATATATGTTGGCATTTGTTAACCTTTATTATATTGCATTCAAAGGTGAAATAGGCAGCATAGAGAAACATATAAATGTCCCAACTTCAGACTTTGCATTCTTTTGGAGGTGTATTTGCATATATCCATGATGCTTTCTTCATACTATCATAAACTCTGTCACCTGCCACCTCTTCTATGGGTACAGCATCTGAGATTTCTTTCAGGTCCTCTTTTGCAAGTTTCACCAGCAAAGACCCAATATTGTTATCCAGGTTCTTGATCTTAGTTGTCCCTAAAATTCAATAGCAAACACCATCTTATTCGGATAATGTTCTCCTCAATATAAAAGACAACTAAATTATGCCAAAATCCAACAAACATTTTAAGGTCAAAGAAACTTTCAATTGCTTGGCAATGGCATCCCATGATCAGTTTTTCCTGCTAAGAAAATATGATGCATGAAGTAGTTAAAAAGAAACGAAATTCATGACTTTTAAATCAAGCATAATCTTTGTATTGCGTCATGTTTTTCTGATCAAAATACTAAATCCAGCAAGAATAGGATTCAGTACCCCAAGCCTTTCTTTATCCTACAATAAACCAGCTTTTCAAGTTTATGGTCTAATATTGCTATAAGTCTTATGGCTAACTGATAGGAAACATGAACCAGCGAAAGACAACAAGGCCATAATTATGGCAAAACAACATACAAAATTTAAACATGAAAGGCAGCTAAATTTATCTTAGTGTATATCTATTAACACCTTTATGAGAACTCAGCCTGGGATACTACAAATGATGATATACTTTTAGTTTCAGAACGATGTAGGAATTTTGTACCAAAACCATCCTCCTGCATCAGGTCAATTTATTATATCCAATGAAGCAACTTTTAAGAAATTTCTGTTATCTAAAAGGCAATTTAGGAGACCAAAAATAATAGGTCTCTCCTCTCCAATAATAAACAACATTGAGAATCACTGAGCTGTTGTATGTACCATCAAAAGCAGCTCCACAAGAACCAGGTATTTAGCAAATTAAGTACGGAGTTCTGAATTTAGCATAATTAACTTTCCTACGGGGGGCTAACTTTTTCGTATTCAATGAAATTCATATATCATAATCTCCTATTTCCTGAAGCATGCTTCAAAGAGTGAAAAAAGTTTGTTATGAGACATGCAGTCATTGGCATAAAAGTGTACTACCAACTCTTGATGGATGTTTCTTTTGGCTAACAATAACAATATAGCCAACAATTACTTCAAGCTACCAAAATGACCACTGGATCTGGACCACATAGTAAAAGGACTAACTTTTTATAGCTTCTTAGATTGTCAGGTCTTCTTATATCAATAACAACACTATGCAGCAGTATTTTCAATGAAAACTACATATCAGTTTGTTTTTTTTTTAAAGTACATACCTCAACATTTTTCTATTATTTATTTTATTTTATTTCCTTGGTTTGATTATCCTGCAAAGAAACCTATACCACCTATTTTACAGAGGTCTGCTTGTTCTAACTGTATAACAATCATATACTAATGGCAAGATAGCCACTCACCAGGAATAGGTACAACATCATCCCCTTGTTCCATAACCCAAGCCAGAGCCAGCTGAGATGGAGTACAATTATGCTTTTTAGCAAGGTTTTCTATGCGACTGTAAATCATCTTGTTCTTGTCTAAGTTCTCTCCTTTGAACCGAGGATGTGAGGCCTTACAAAAGAAACAGATAAATGTCATTAACAGATGTGATACTCTTCTGCAGAAAGAGAAGTCTTGAATTCACAAACATTTTAGGTTCTAAGTATGAGCAATAATTACTTAAAAGAATCCAACATTGTACGGTCAAGAAGGTTCATTTGGTTGAAATAAAAAAGGCAATATAATCTAATGGGGAGAAAATTAATTTTCAGCAACGATAATTGACTTGCACAACTTGAACAAATTTTATCATAACATTTGATCTGCAGGGAATGAAGAAATTAGTGTTGATTGCTGAAAATTTTATGAAATTATTGTCCAGTAAAACAAGATAATGAAATACCAAAAAGCTATTTGCAGGCAAACTTTCCACAACAGCTTTGCCAGCAAAAAATCCGCGACCGAGAGGACTGTATGAAACTATTCCAATGCCAAGCTCCCTGCATGCTTAAATGCATCAACAAAATACAATACATACTGAAGACATAGTAACCACAATACTAGCTTCTTCTGCAGCAAATTAATAAATAAAAGATATCTTTCTTTAAACTCTTTAAAATTTTCTGGAAGGAGAGCACTATTGAGGATAGTTTCCACTGCAATTTGAACAAACCTGCAGACTGGTATTATCTCTTCCTCAATATCACGAGTCCAAAGGGACCATTCCAATTGTACAGCTGTGATGGGATGAACTGCATGTGCCCTCCTAATTGTGTCTGCGCTTGCCTCAGACAATCCAACGTACTTAATTTTTCCCTCTTCCACCAGCTTCTTGAGTTCACCAATCTACAATCCATGTGACAGAAAAATTACAGTTTTTAAACAAATTCTGCCAAGTGGATCCTTCTACCATTGAAACGGAATAATAAGTTCTCAGAGAATTTTTCAACACCGTAAATTATGATGACAGAAGTTTATAATAGTAGAGGTATATAGCTGAAAGGGGAAGAAAGTCACTCACAGTTTCCTCTATAGGAATCGTTGTGTCTATTCTATGTTGATAGTAAAGATCAATGCAATCCACACCAAGGCGCTTCAAGCTACCTTCACAAGATGAGCGCACATATTCAGGGGTACCTTTCACAGTCATACCGGTAGGTCCCATTCCTGTAATGCCAAACTTCGTGGCTAGCTGAATCTTTTCTCTTGGCAGCTGCTTCAATGCCTGGAAGGCAAACCTTTTGCAGTTAAGATGCACAAAATTTTAACAAAGTATTCCATCCCATGGTAATGTTATGCTCAATGATACCCTAAGATAGTTTTCCAGAACTTCAAAATGAAACATGTAGAGTATAGACAGCACAGCAGTATAATGAAGGGTTTTTCTTCAAGATTGTGTTTTTTTCTGTACCAGTTAGGAGCAGACACATCTGACAATCTGGAGGTATTATACTTAACAACGTTGATTCATTTCAAAAATTAAAGAGGATACAATCACAAACCTTTCCAACAAGAACTTCATTAGTGTTAGCTCCATATACATCAGCTGTATCAAAGAAGGTGATTCCCTTACTGAAGGCATCCTTTAATATTAAGATGCCATCCTCTTCTGAGAGAGGGGCATTATACACTCCACTCAGGCCCATGCATCCAAACCCCAACTTTGAGACCTGCAGCGCATATAAAATAAAGAAATGGAAAAATGAAAATTGCCCCTTTTGATTACCATGAGTTTTGACATCAAATAGGAATTAAAATGGCCAAATTTTCTCTGATAGAGTCTCATAAGTTTGAAAAGCTTAGCCATATTCCAGAAATCAATAAAAGCTGCCATTTTGAGCCTTTACTATGAAGGAATAAAAAAGTAACAATCTGACGAAGTGATATTAGAATATGAGTACCAGGATTGTCTAAGAATCATGTTTAATAAATGGAGTGATTTACCTCAAGTCCTTGGCTGCCCAGTTTCACTCTCTTCACTTCTGCCATCTTCTAACTTTGAAGTTTGATCTGGGAACTAATCATATAATATGATTTATAAGCTCTTAGGGACTGATTTATCAGTGGTTGGTAGGTGAATTATGCCTCTCAGGCGTGGTAGGTGCAGGGACCATTGAAACCAAAAAAAAAAAAAAAAAAATCTAGCACTGGCGGTAAATTTTCACCAAATGACCCTGTTGCTCATCTCATAACCATAAATGACCTCTTTCTCAAATTTAACTATTTTTTACCCCTTTTATAAAGTAAAAACACAAAAATACCTTTTAAAACTATAAAAATTACAAAATTAGAAATCAAACATAATTTACGTCTTTGAAAAAATCAGGGCTTGTCTCTTCTTCTTACTTCTGCAAATTATCACCTCTAAAACCGCCTCTGCACTTCTCACAACTGTTATCCTTCTCTTTTGACACGACTTTTTTGCTTCTCATATCATTTGTTTCTCACTTCTGATGCCATCTCTTTGCTTCTCACTTCCACCATCTCTTTGCTATACTCTCTGCCACGTTGGCAAAAATATCAAGGAAATTTGCTTAAGTGCCAATAACTAAAGCATTTTGGATATGTTTATGGAGTTGGCTGTGAAGAGTCAAAGCCAGAAAACTCTATATATTGCCAAATGGAAATGAAAATTGTGAATTTACACTATTGTTTTAATAAGAAATTGATTTTGGTCTGGGATGGGTGGCATCATAATTATTATTCTTTCGATGTTTTTTGCTTGTGTTTTGGTAGTTGCCATGTAGCTGACCTCCACAATATCAATAGTCAATTATTGTATAAGGGTGGCTGCAATTTGTGCCAAAAAATGCCCTGTAGAATTTTACACGACTTAGTAGTGCAACCTGCACGACCTATTCGTGCTGAAAATGCCATAGACAATGCCCTCTGAAATTTTGCACAACCCAATCGTGCCGCTTGCACGACCCAATCGTGCCGAACATGCCCCATGCAATACCCTCTAAAATTTTGCACGACTTAGTCGTGCCACCTGCACGACCCATTCGTGTCAAAAATGCCTCATGTATGTCCTCTGGAATTTTGCATGATCCAATCGTGCCGAACATACCCCATGCAATGCCCTCTAAATTTTGCACAACTTAGTCGTGCCACTTGCACGACCCATTCGTGTCGAAAATGCCCCATGTAATGCCCTCTGGAATTTTGCACGACCCAGTCATGTAACATGCACGACCATGTCGTGCAGAATTGTGAACAACAAAAAATTTTCACTAATGTTTTGCATAACTAACACGACCCATTATTGCAAAAACATGACTTTTGCAATTTTGCACCACTAAGTTGTGCGACATGCATGACCATATAGCTTTAAAGAATAATTCAAACAAGAAATTAAGTATATGGGGTTCTCTTGTTACCAACGAAGTAGCAGGAAAAAAAAAAAAAAAACCCAGATTGGGCTATACATACTTCGTTCGACCTTCACTTCACTTTGCAATTGAAGGTTAAGAAATTCATATAGCTTTTCTGTATCTTTTATGCCAATCTTCGAAGACCCCAATAATTTATTGCACGACTCGTTATATTTCTATAAAGTTCTCATTTACTATACGACTTGGTTGTGTAAAATTTCAGATTTTTTTTTTTGCACGACTTGGTCGTGCTGGCAGCATAACTTAGTCGTGCAAAATTTTGTGATATTTCTATATTCTTATTTACTGCATGATTCAGTCGTGCCTCTTGCATGACCCAGTTGTGCAAATTTTCATATTTCTTTTTTTGCACGATTGGGTCGTACATGTAGTATGATCGAGTTGTGCAAAATTTCGTAATATTTTAATTAAAGTTATCATTAACTACACGACCTTGATAGGTGTCTATTTATATATCATTTTCATATCAATTCCGTCTATGTTTCTTTGCTATATTCCTTGGTATTTTTATGTTTTTGTGTGGTTTTTGATATTTGTAGGAGTTTTAGAGGAACTTGCACAAAATTGGAATAAAACCCTTCATTTTCACCTCTGCTAATCAACCAATTTCTCGGAGTTGATTGTATCGATATACAATTAATCGGATAACATGCTATATACCATTGAAAAGCTCTCGAAGTCTATTTTTTGGAGAAATTTACGGTTCACGAATTTATGTAGTGTACCGAAAGTTGTGATAAAAATGGTATGAGAAGTGTATATTTGTAATTCCATATATCACTGTAGCATGTTATTAAATACGGGGCACTGTAGCAAGTTACTGTAGCAGAGTATATAAACACATTTTAGGGTTTTATTTTCATAACTTGAAGAGGGGAGAACGACTTGGAGGCTGCAGCTCTGGAATTCTCTCATCTTTTGGAGTTCTTGAAGGAGAAAGAAAGCTTGGAAAGAGGAAGAACTACAAATCTAAGGAGATTGCAAAATTTGCTAAGTTTCATCCTTTCCCTTTCATTTTCTGGAATGTTTTTGTATTTTATTGTATTGACTAAGTTTTTGAACATGTGTAACTGAATCTGAATTGGTTGAGGGTGATTTCAAAGCCCTTGATATGGTTTTTGTGAATTGATTGTGTAAGAAGTTGTTATCCAATTCCCTAATTGAAGTTGATTGCATTTTCCCATATCTAATGCTTATGATTGCTTACTGATTGTATTTGAGGTGGCCAACTGAATATAATCTGGTTGTTATCTATTGCTAGATTAGAAATCTTGATCCGTAATTGTCTTGAATTTCTAATCATTAGTAGCAAAATTGTGATCAGAGATTGCAATTGGAGAATACAACCTAGGTTAAATAATCTGAACTTGTGTGATTATTGCTTAGATCAACCTATCTTTCTCATCGTAATGCTTCCATTGAATTAAACTCAGAGAGCTTGTTCTAGGTTGTTTAATGGATAGAGATTAAATAAAGAGCTTGTTTTATTTAACAACAAAGTAAGGAAAGATTGGGATAACAGAGCTTGTTGTTATCTACGGTTGATAACTTCAATGCTGTAATTGGATTACAATTCTATGTTAATTCACAAATTCATATCTTGTGGCAGAGAAAGAACCCTTAACCAAGTGTCTCTCATTGATTTTCATTCATTTAACTTTTGTTTGTGTTATTCTTAATTTGCATTCTTATTTCATTTAGTTAATCATTCAACAAAACCCCCCACCCCCCCCCCCCCCCCCCCCCCCCAATTTATTCTGTTGTTGCTTTTGAATAACAAATTCAATTAGAATCAATCCTCGTGGGAACGATATCTACTTACTCCTTTATTACTTGTGCGACTAGTATACTTGCTAGTTTCGAACGCATCAAGTTTTTGGCGCCGTTGCCGGGGATTGATTTTCTAATCAATTTGTTATTCTGTTTTTACTGCTGATTCTTGATTGTTATTTCCTGATTGTTTGTGTTTAGGCTTTTATGTCCGAGGGAGAAGCGGATCAACGACTTAAGAGAATTAAGGAGTTTCTCCAATCCTCAAATTTAAGGCTAAATCGGTCAATTTCAACTCCACCTCTAGAGTTTGACCTTGCACGACATACTTCCCTCCCATCTTCTTGCAGTTCGATCAAATCTGAGTCAGAAGCAATGGTGATGGAAAACGATCAGACTCTTAAGGAGTTAGCGGCTCCAATTATTGATCAACAACCGCTATGCATAAGCACCAATTTTGAGATAGAGTTTGAACTTAAATCTGGACTGATTCATCTCTTGCCTACATTTCATGGTTTTGCAGGAGAGGATCCGAACAAACACCTCAAAGAATTTCATGTGGTATGCTCAAGTATGAAGCCAACCGGCGTTTCTGAAGAGCAAATTAAATTGAGAGCTTTCCCATTCTCATTAACAGATTCGGCAAAAGATTGGCTATACTATCTACCACCAGGTACCATTACACCTGGAATGAGATGAGTAAACTCTTTTTGGAGAAATACTTTCCAGCCTCGAAAGTTACAAATATTAGAAAAGATATTAGTGGCATTCGACAACACAATGAAGAATCACTTCATGAATATTGGGAGAGATTTAAAAGGTTATGTGCTAGCTGTCCAAACCACCAAATTAGTGATGGACTCCTAATTCACTATTTCTATGAGGGTCTCTTACCAATGGAAAGGAGTATCATTGATGCTGCTAGTGGTGGAGCACTAGTTAATAAAACACCGGAAGTTGCGAGACGTTTGATTAGTGACATGGCAGCGAACTCCCAACAATTCAGCAGCCAATTTGAGCCACAACTACCAAAGAGAGTAAATGAGGTAAGTACTTCAAACATTGAACATCAACTTTCTGAACTTACCACTCTTGTAAAAAAAATGGCTGTAGGACATATGCAGCAATCTTATGCATGTGGAGTATGTCCTACCATGGACCATCCAACCGACATGTGTCTAACTTTGCAAAAAGGAGATACAGAACAAGCCAATGCCATGGATGGATTTCCAGGACAACCAAGGCAAATGTATGACCCTTTCTCCAATACTTACAATGCTGGATGGAGAGATCACCCTAATTTAAGATATGAAAATCATCAACCAATTGCCCCAAATGCCATACCAAATCGACCACCAGGTTTCAATCAACCAAGGGTGCAACAACCATTTCAAGCACAACCACAACCAGCTCCACAAAATTCAGGTATGTCTCTCCAGGATATTGTTAAAGTACTTGCCACTAACACAATGCAATTTCAGCAGGGAACTAGGGCAAGTATTCAAAATCTGAAAAATCAAATGGGATAATTGGCCACTAACATGAGCAAATTTGAGAGTCAAAGCTCAGGAAAATTACCTTCTCAGCCGGTGATCAATCCAAGAGAGAATGCTAGTGCTGTAACTTTGAGAAGTGGGAAGCAATTAGAGATTCCACCAAAGAAATCACAAACTGATGAAGGGGATGACACCACTTCCACCATGAATAAAACATCATCTTCTAAGGTAAATCCGAAAACCCATATTCCTTCATATATTACTCCTCTACCTTTTCCTAGCAGATTTGCAAAAACAAAGAAGGAGGAACAAGAACAGGAAATCCTGGAAACTTTTCGCAAGATCGAGGTTTATATACCACTTCTGGATGCTATCAAGCAAGTATCTCGTTATGCAAAATTTCTGAAGGAGTTATGCACCAACAAGAGAAAGTTGAAAGGAAATGAGAAGTTAAGTGTGGGGGAAAATGTTTCAGCTGTATTGCAAAGAAAAATTCCTCCGAAATGCAAAGATCCAGGTACGTTCATCATTCCATGCACCATTGGTAATACAAGTTTGAAAGAGCTATATTAGATTTAGGAGCATCTATTAATGTCATGCCATATTCTATTTATGCTTCTTTGAATCTTGGACATCTTGCGGAAACTGGTATTGTAATTCAACTTGCTGATCGTTCTAATGCCTATCCCAAGGGAGTTGTAGAAGATGTGCTTGTGCAGGTGAATCAATTGGTATTTCCAGCAGACTTTTATGTTCCTGAAATGGAGGATGAGACATCTCCCAATCCAACACCGATTCTTTTGGGAGACCATATTCTTGAACTGCCCCGAACTAAGATTGACTGTTCCATGATGGCAGCTCTCACCATGGATTTGATGGCGAGGTGATTCGTTTCAATATTTTTGAGGCAATGAGGTACCCTAGTGACTTGCATTCTGTTTTTGCAGTGGATGTTTATCGATTTCTTTGGGCAAAACAACTTTTTTGAATTCTCTCAAGGTATGCATTGGAAGTGCCATTAGTGAGCAACATAGGGCAAAAATTCCAGAGAATCGAGGAAGTTGATACAGTGTCTAAAGAAGTGGAGGAAGCTGTGGCAAGCTTGGATGAGACTATAGCTATCACCACAAACAGGTATGATGTTTCGTACCTTGAATTGCCTTTATCTAATGAGAAACTTCTACCTTCCGTGATGAAAGCACCTGCCTTGGAGCTTAAGCCTCTTCCAGATCATTTAAAGCATGTATTCCTTGGTGAGAAAGATACTTTGCCAGTCATAATAGCAAAGGGTCTTGCACCATTACAAGAAGAGAAACTCATCGAGTGCTTCGAGATCACAAAACAGCCATTGGGTGGACAATCGCTGACATCAAAGGTATTAGCCCAGCCATATGCATGCACTGTATCTTATTAGAAGAAGGATCGAAGCCCACTCGAGAAGCACAGTGGAGGTTGAATCCTCTAATGATGGAAGTTGTCAAGAAAGAAATCCTAAAATTGTTAGATGTGGGTGTGATTTATCCAATTTCGGACAGCAAGTGGGTGAGTCCAGTCCAAGTTGTTCCGAAGAAATATGGTGTTACGGTGGTTAAGAATGACAATAATGAGCTAGTTCCCACTCGTATCCAAACCGGGTGGCGAGTTTGTATTGATTATCGAAAGCTCAATTCTGCAACTCGCAAGGATCACTTTCCTTTGCCATTCATTGATCAAATGCTGGAGAGATTAGCAGGTCATTCTCATTATTGTTTTCTTGATGGCTATTCAGGATATAATCAGATTGTCATTGCCCCTGAGGAACAAGAGAAAACTACATTCACATGCCCATTCGGTATATTTGCCTATCGAAGCATGCCATTCGGTCTTTGCAATGCCCCTGCCACTTTCCAAAGGTGTATGGTAAGTATTTTCTCTGATTATGTTGAGAACATCATTGAGGTATTTATGGATGACTTTAGTGTTTTTGGTGATTCTTTTGATAAATGCCTTGACAGCCTTACCCTTATACTTCAAAGATGTATAGAAACTAACCTTGTTCTGAATTGGAAGAAATGCCATTTTATGGTAGATCAAGGTATAGTTTTGGGACATGTTATTTCTGCTAAGGGTATAGAGGTGGATAAATCCAAGATAGATCTTATATGTTCCTTACCATCTCCCACAAGTGTGTGGGATATTCGTTCGTTTCTTGGTCATGCAGGTTTTTATCGTAGATTCATCAAAGATTTCTCAAAGATAGCATTACCCCTATGCAGATTATTACAGAATGATGTGGCCTTTGAATTTGATGAGAAATGCAAAGAGGCATTTGAGAAACTGAAGGAACTCTTGACTTCGGCTCCAGTAATCCACTCTCCGAATTGGAATCATCCATTCGAGATCATGTGTGATGCAAGTGACTACGCTGTGGGTGCCGTTTTGGGTCAACGAATTGGCAAAATTCCACATGCCATTTACTATGCATCTCGGACTTTAAATGATGCTCAACTTAATTATTCTACCACTGAGAAAGAGCTGCTAGCGGTTATTTTTGCTTTAGAAAAGTTTCGATCTTATTTGATTGGTACTAAAGTAACCGTTTATTCTGATCATGCAGCTTTGAGGTACTTGCTCACAAAGAAAGATGCAAAACCAAGGCTTATCAGGTGGATACTCCTTTTACAGGAATTTGACTTGGAGATCAAAGATAAGAAGGGAAGTGAAAACTTAGTTGCAGACCATCTCAGTCTCATTGTCCATGATAAGAATGCACTGCCATTACAAGAAAGTTTTCCAGATGAACAATTGTTGTCTCTAAATGTAGTAGCCCCTTGGTATGCAGATATTGTCAACTACTTAGTTACCAAGAAGCTACCACATGACTTGACTCGAGCTCAAAGAGACACGATCAAGAACACTGCCAAGTATTACATATGGGATGATCCGTACTTATGGAAGCATTGTTCTGACCAAGTGATAAGAAGGTGTGTTTCTGAATCTGAATTTAATTCAATTTTAACCTTCTGTCATTCTTATGCATGTGGAGGTCACTTTGGACCAAAAAGAACAGCCCTCAAAGTTCTTGATTGTGGATTCTACTGGCCATCATTGTTCAAAGATGCATATCTATTCTACAAAGCTTGTGACCGTTGTCAAAGGACAGGTAATTTAAGTGCCAAAAATCAAATGCCATAAACCCCTATACTTATTATCGAGTTTCTTGATGTGTGGGGTATTGATTTCATGGGTCCTTTTCCTTCATCATTTGGTAATGTTTACATTATACTTGCTGTGGATTATGTTTCTAAATGGGTAGAAGCAAAAGCTACGAGAACTAATGATTCTAAAGTTGTTGTAGATTTTGTGAAATCTAACATTTTTTGCGAGATTTGGAACACCAAGAGCCATGATTAGCGATAGAGGGACACACTTCTGCAACCAATCATTTGAAGCCTTGCTCAAGAAATACAACATCACTCACAAGGTGTCTACTGCATATCATCCACAAACTAGTGGTCAAGTTGAAGTTTCCAATCGGGAGGTCAAGTCCATTCTCGAGAAGACAGTGAATCCGAACAGAAAATATTGGAGCCTACGACTTAATGATGCACTTTGGGCATACCGGACTGCTTACAAGACACCTATTGGTATGTCTCCGTACAGGTTAGTCTATGGTAAGCCATGTCACCTTCCGGTAGAGCTCGAACACAAAGCATGGTGGGCAATAAAGCTTTGTAACATGGAGATGGATGCTGCTGGAGAACAAAGGAAGCTTCAACTGCAAGAATTGGAAGAACTTAGAAATGATGCCTATGAGTATTCCATAATTTACAAGGAGAGAACTAAGGCATTTCATGATAAAATGATCTCCAGGAAGAATTTTGAAGTGAGACAGAAAGTTCTTTTATTTCATTCTCGCCTCAAGTTATTTCCAGGTAAATTACGATCTCGATGGTTTGGACCTTTTGTTATTACTAATGTTTTTCCCCATGGTGCAGTGGAAATCAAGAGCTTAAAAACGGATAAAGTATTCAAGGTGAATGGGCACAGGTTGAAGCCGTACTATGAGAATTTAGTGATGCAGGACATCGATGAGGTACCTCTCTACGAGCCAACTTATCTTGATGGGTGAGGACAGATAACGTCAGGCTGAGGACGTTAAACCAAGCGCTTATTGGGAGGCAACCCAATGTTTTTGAAATATAAATAAAAATAGACAAAGAAAAGAAGGTAGTATTGATCAATTTTTGTGTTTCGAGGAGATTCCTCTCATGGGCTATTATAATTGATCAGGTTTTATCTCTCTTTGCCATTTGTCTAATTTGCTTTGTTTTTTGTTTTTGACTTTCATTTGCTCTTGTGTTTTTATTTCTTTTATGTGTCTCTATTTTCTTTTCTTTTCTTGTGTTTAATTTGATTATTCCGTGCTTCGAGTTCAATTGTGCAACAGCTTGAGGAAACATTCAAACGGGAGTTGAAGCCATTGTCCGAAGGTTTGAAACGTGCATATCTGGAAGAAGAACAAACTCAATCGCATTATCGGTAATATCTCTCCTTTTTTTCCTCTTTAATGGATGCGGATATCTTTCTGTCGAACCTTCGTAAATATTTCCCTTCACTTCCTCAAAATGCTGTGTTTAAAATTTATAAAGTACGGATGACTAGACTTTGGGCATTGATGCTCCTAAATGTGCCTGCGGATATCCGATGGCTTATCGAAGCCAAGGTGAGATTGTCCGGTGAGCCGGACATTAATCTCGCAAATACATGCCTGGTCTAGGAAAGAGCTACTACGCCAAGAGGCGAAGAGCGAAAAGGTTACAAGTATGTTATAAATATGCTAGATGGAATTGTAACCAGACTTGTCGTTCATTAGGTTTTGTGTCCAGAAATAGAGAAGATAAACTGTCATTTATTACGAATGGTCTGAGTAAATGAGTCGCTGGATAATGTTTTATTAACTCTTGAGTCACATTCTTATGGACTTGTTCAGCGTGAATTGCTTAATCTATGGACACAATTTCGTGATGAATTGCAGTGTTATAGTCTAAGGAATCTGACTAAAAACGACCCTGTTTGCCAGTTTATAAGAAAACTGGATGAGAAGCAAATCCCCGACTCATAGAAGACGTTTCAGTCGTTACTGGACGTAAAACCAAAGGAAGATGTGGGCCACAATCACAACTACTTGTATATTTGAATGTGTGTTGTTGTTGTCAAATTTCTTTTTTCTTGTTTCGTTTGATCTGATTATCAATGTTGTTTTTGTATTATTGTTGTTTGTTGATTTTGTTTGTTTTAATTTCAAGTTTTCCTTTTGACAAACCATATGTGATAGTGTCCTATTTATATATTGTTTTTGTTTCCAAAAAACCCCCCCAAATTTTTCATATCAATTCGGCCATGTTTCTTTGCTATATTCCTTGGTATTTTTATGTTTTTGTGTGGTTTTGATGTTTGTAGGAGTTTTGGAGTAACTTGCCCAAAAATGGAGTAAAACCCTTCATTTTCACCTCTGCTAGTCAACCATCTTCTCGGATTTAATTGTATTGATATACATTGAACCCGATGACATATCATATACCGTTGAAAAGCTCTCGAAGTCTAATTTTTGGAGAAATTTACGGTTTATGAATCCATTCAGTGTACCGAAAGTTGTAATCAAAACAGTGTAAGAAGTGTAGAAATGTAATTCCACAAATCACTGTAGCATGTATAATACGGGACACTGTAGCACGTTACTGTAGCAGAGTATTTAAACACATTTTAGGGTTTTATTTCATAACTTGAAGAGGGGAAAACGTGGGAGGAGGCTGCATTTCTGGATTTCTCTCATCCCTTGGAGTTCTTGAAGGAGAAAGAAGATTTTGAAAGAGGAGGAACTACAATTCCAAGAAGATTCATCTACAAAGAAGATTTTCAAAGAATTTGCTAAGTTCTTTCCTTCCTTTTCAATTCTGGAATTTCTCTGTATTGTATTTGTTATTCTGATTGAATATGTGTAACTAAATCTGAATTGGTTGAGGGTGATTTCAAAGCCCTTGATATGGATTTTGTGAGTTGATTGTGTAAGAAATTGTTATCCAATTCTCTAATTGAAGTTGCTTGTATTTTCCCATATCTAATGCTTATGATTGCTTACTGATTGTATTTGGAATGGCCAACTGAATATAATCTGTTGTTGTCTATTGCTAGATTAGAAATCTTGATCCGTAATTGTCATGAATTTCCAATCATTAGTAGCAAATTGTGATCAGAGATTGCAATTGGAAAATACAACCTAGGTTAAATAATCCGAACTTGTGTGATTATTTCTTAGATCAACCAATCTTTCTCATCGTAATGCTTCTATTGAATTAAACTTAGAGAGCTTGTTCTAGGTTGTTTAATGGATAGAGATTAAATAAAGAGCTTGTTTTTTTTAACAACAAAGTAAGGAAAGATTGGGATAACAGAGCTTGTTGTTATCTACGGTTGATAACTTCAATGCTGTAATTGGATTACAATTCTATGTTAATTCACAAATTCATATCTTGTGGCAGAGAATTAACTCTTAACCAAGTGTCTCTCATTGATTTTTCACTCCATTTAACTTTGCTTTGTGTTATTCTTCATTTGCTTTCGTATTAAGTTTAGTTAATCAATCAACAAAACCCCCCTTTTTTAGTTTATTATTGCTGGAAAATAACAAATTCAATTAGAATCAATCCTCGTGGGAACGATATCTACTTAGCACTTTATTACTTGTGCGACTAGTATACTTGCTAGTTTCGAACGCATCAAGTTTTTGGCGCCGTTGCCGGGGATTGATTTCTAATCAATTTGTTATTCTGTTTTTAGTACTGATTCTTGATTGTTATTTCCTGATTGTTTGTGTTTAGGCTTTTAAGTCTGAGGGAGAAGCGGATCAACGACTTAAGAGAATTAAGGAGTTTCTCCAATCCTCGAATTTAAGGCTAAATCGATCAATTTCAACTCCACCTCCAGAATTTGACCTTGCACGACACACTTCCCTCCCATCTTCTTGCAGTTCAATCAAATCTGAATCGGAAGCATGGCGATGGAAAACGATCAGACTCTTAAGGAGTTAGCGGCTCCAATTATTGATCAACAACCGCTATGCATAAGCACCAATTCAGAGGTAGATTTTGAACTTAAATCTGGACTGATTCATCTCTTGCCTACATTTCATGGTTTTGCAGGAGAGGATCCGAACAAACACCTCAAAGAATTTCATGCGGTATGCTCAAGTATGAAGCCAACCAACGTTTCTGAAGAGTAAATTAAATTGAGAGCTTTCCCATTCTCATTAGCAGATTCGGCAAAAGATTGGCTATACTATCTACCACCAGGTACCATTACCACTTGGAATGAGATGAGTAAACTCTTTTTGGAGAAATACTTTCCAGCCTCAAAAGTTACAAATAATAGAAAAGATATTAGTGGTATTCGACAACACAATGGAGAATCACTTCATGAATATTGGGAGAGTTTTAAAAGATTATGTGCTAGCTGTCCAAACCATCAAATTAGTGATGGACTCCTAATTCAATATTTCTATGAGGGTCTTTTACCAATGGAAAGGAGTATCATTGATACTGCTAGTGGTGGAGCACTAGTTAATAAAACACCGAATGTTGCAAGACGTTTGATTAGTGATATGGCAGCGAACTCCCAACAATTCAGCAGTCAATTTGAGCCACAACTATCAAAAAGAATAAATGAGGTAAGTACTTCAAACATTGAACAACAACTTTGTGAACTTACCTCTCTTGTAAAAAAAAATGGCTGTAGGACATATGCAGCAATCTTATGCATGTGGGGTATGTTCATCCACGGACCATCCAACCGACATGTGTCCAACTTTGCAAGAAGGAGATACAAAACAAGCCAATGCCATGGGTGGATTTCCAGGACAACCAAGGCAAAGGTATGACCCTTTCTCCAATAATTACAATGCTGGATGGAGAGATCACCCTAATTTAAGATATGAGAATCATCAACCAATTGCCCAAATGCCATTCCAAATCGACCACCAGGTTTCAATCAACCAAGGGTGCAGCAACCATTTCAAGCACAACCACAACCAGCACCACAACCAGCTCAACAAAAATTCAGGTACGTCTCTCCAAGATATTATTAAAGCACTTGCCACTAACACAATGCAATTTCAGTAGGAAACTAGGGCAAGTATCCAAAACCTGGAAAATCAAAAGGGACAATTGGCCACTAACATGAGTAAATTTGAGAGTCAAAGCTCAGGAAAATTACCTTCTCAGCCAGTGATCAATCCAAGAGAAAATGCTGGTGCTATAACTTTGAGAAGTGGGAAGCAATTAGAGATTCCACGAAATAAATCACAAATTGATGAAGGGGATGACACCACTTCCACCATGAATAAAACATCATCTTCTAACGTAAATCCCAAAACTCATATTCCTTCATATGTTACTCCCCCACCTTTTCCTAGCAGATTTGCAAAATCAAAGAAGGAGGAACAAGAACTGGAAATCCTGGAAACTTTTCGCAAGATCGAGGTAAATATACCACTTCTGGATGCTATCAAGCAAGTACCTCGTTATGCAAAATTTTTGAAGGAGTTATGCACCAACAAGAGAAAGTTGAAAGGAAATGAGAAGGTAAGTGTGGGCGAAAATGTTTCAGCTGTATTACAAAGAAAAATTTCTCCGAAATGCAAAGATCCAGGTACGTTCGCCATTCGATGCACCATTGGTAATACCAAGTTTGAAAGAGCTATGTTAGATTTAGGAGCATCTATTAATGTCATGCCACATTCTATTTATGCTTCTTTGAATCTTGGACCCCTTGGGGAAACTGGTATTGTAATTCAACTTGCTGATCGTTTTAATGCATATCCCAAGGGAGTTGTGGAAGATGTGCTTGTGCAGGTAAATCAATTGGTTTTTCCAGCAGACTTCTATGTTCTGGAAATGGAGGATGAGACATCTCCCAATCCACCACCGATTCTTTTGGGGAGGCCATTCTTGAAAACTGCCCGAACGAAGATTGATGTTCATGATGGCACTCTCACCATGGAGTTTGATGGCGAGGTGATTCGTTTCAATATTTTTGAGGCAATGAGGTACCCTAGTGACTTGCATTCTGTTTTGCAGTTGATGTTATTGATTCTTTGGCACAACAACTTTTTGAGTTAACTCGCAAGGATGCATTGGAAGTAGCCAATAGTGAGCACATTGGGGCAGAAAATTCCAGAGAATCGAGGAAGTTGATACAAGTGTCTAAAGAAGTGGAGGAAGCTGTGGCAAGCTTGGATGAGACTATATCTATCACCACAAACAGGTATGATGTTTCGTACATTGAATTGCCTTTATCTAATGAGAAACTTCTTCCTTCTGTGATGAAAGCTCCTGCCTTGGAGCTTAAGCCTCTTCCAGATCATTTGAAGCATGTATTCTTGGGTGAGAAAGATACTTTGCCAGTCATAATAGCAAAGGGCCTTGCACCATTAAAAGAAGAGAAACTCATCCGAGTGCTTCGAGATCACAAAACAGCCGTATGCATGCACTGCATCTTGTTAGAAGAGGGATCCAAGCCCACTAGAGAAGCACAGCGGAGGTTGAATCCTCCGATGATGGAAGTTGTCAAGAAAGAAATCCTGAAATTGTTAGATGTGGGTTGTGATTTATCCCATTTCGGAACAGCAAGTGGGTGAGTCCGTCCAAGTTTGTTTCCGAAGAAATCTGGTGTTACGGTGGTTAAAATGACAATAATGAGCTAGTTCCCACTCGTAGCCAAACCGGGTGGCGAGTTTGTATTGATTATCGAAAGCTCAATTCTGCAACTCGCAAGGATCACTTTCCTTTGCCATTCATTGATCAAATGCTGGAGAGATTAGCAGGTCATTCTCATTATTGTTTTCTTGATGGCTATTCAGTATATAATCAGATTGTCATTGCCCCTGAAGATCAAGAGAAAACTACATTTACATGCCCATTTGGTACATTTGCGTATCGACGCATGCCGTTCGGTCTTTGCAATGCCCTGCCACTTTCCAAAGGTGTATGGTAAGTATTTTCTCTGATTATGTTGAGAACATCATTGAGGTATTTATGGATGACTTTAGTGTTTTTGGTGATTCTTTTGATAAATGCCTTGACAACCTTACCCTTATACTTCAAAGATGTATAGAAACTAACCTTTTCTGAATTGGGAGAAATGTCATTTTATGGTAGATCAGGGTATAGTTTTGGGACATGTTATTTCTGCTAGGGTATAGAGGTTGATAAATCCAAGACAGATCTTATATGTTCCTTACCACCTCCCACAAGTGTGCGGGATATTCGTTCGTTTCTTGGTCATGCAGGTTTTTATCGTAGAGTCATCAAAGATTTCTCGAAGATAGCATTGCCCCTATGCAGATTATTACAGAATGATGTGGCCTTTGAATTTGATGAGAAATGCAAAGAGGCATTTGAGAAACTGAAGGAACTCTTGACTTCGACTCCAGTAATCCAATCTCTGAATTGGAATCATCCATTCGAGATCATGTGCGATGCAAGTGACTACGCTGTGGGTGCCGTTTTGGGTCAACGAATTGGCAAAATTCCACATACCATTTACTATGCATCTCGGACTTTAAATGATGCTCAACTTAATTATTCTACCACTGAGAAAGAGCTGCTAGCGGTTATTTTTGCTTAAGAAAAGTTTCGATCTTATTTGATTGGTACTAAAGTAACCGTTTATTCTGATCATTCAGCTTTGAGGTACTTGCTCACAAAGAAAGATGCTAAACCAAGGCTTATCAGGTGGATACTCCTTTTACAGGAATTTGACTTGGAGATCAAAGACAAGAAGGTAAGTGAAAACTTAGTTGCAGACCATCTCAGTCGCATTGTCCATGATAAGAATGCACTGCCATTACAAGAAAGTTTTCCAGATGAACACTTGTTGTCTCTAAATGTAGTAGCCCCTTGGTATGCAGATATTGTCAACTACTTAGTTACCAAAAAGCTACCACATGACTTGACTCGAGCTCAAAGAGACAAGATCAAGAACATTGCCAAGTATTACATATGGGATGATCAGTACTTATGGAAGCATTGTTCTGACCAAGTGATAAGAAGGTGCATTTCTGAATCTGACTTTAATTCAATTTTAACCTTCTGTCATTCTTATGCATGTGGAGGTCATTTCGGACCAAAAAGAATAGCCCTTAAAGTTCTTGATTGTGGATTCTACTGGCCATCATTGTTCAAAGATGCATATCTGTTCTACAAAGCTTGTGACCGTTGTCAAAGGACAAGTAATTTAAGTGCCAAAAATCAAATGCCACAAACCCTATACTTATTGTCGGATTTTTGATGTGTGGGGTATTGATTTCATGGTGCCTTTTACTTCATCATTTTGTATGTTTCATTATACTTGCTGTGGATTATTTCTAAATGGGTATAAGCAAACAGCTACGAGAACGAATGATTTCTAAGTTGTTGTAAGATTTTTGTAAATCTAACATTTTTGCGAGAATTGACACCAAGAGCCATGATAAGCGATAGAGGGACACACTTCTGCAGCAGATCATTTGAAGCCTTGCTCAAGAAATACAACATCACTCACAAGGTGTCTACTGCCTATCATCCACAAACAAGTGGTCCAGTTGAAGTTTCAAATCGAGAAGTCAAGTCCATTCTCGAGAAGACAGTGAATCCGAACAGAAAAGATTGGAGCCTACGACTTAATGATGCACTTGGGGCATACCGGACTGCTTACAAGACACCTATTGGTATGTCTCCGTACAGGTTAGTCTATGGTAAGCCATGTCACCTTCCGGTAGAGCTCGAACACAAAGCATGGTGGGCAGTAAAGCTTTGTAACATGGAGATGGATGCTGCTGGAGAACAAAGGAAGCTTCAACGGCAAGAATTGGAAGAACTTAGAAATGATGCCTATGAGAATTCCGGAATTTACAAGGAGAGAACTAAGGCATTTCATGATAAAATGATCTCCAGGAAGAATTTTGAAGTGGGACAGAAAGTTCTTTTATTTCATTCTCGCCTCAAGTTATTTCCAGGTAAATTACGATCTCGATGGGTTGGACCTTTTGTTATTACTACTGTTTTTCCCCATGGTGCAGTGGAAATCAAGAGCTTAAAAACGGATAAAGTATTCAAGGTGAATGGGCACAGGTTGAAGCCTTACTATGAGAATTCAGTGATGCAGGACATCGATGAGGTACCCCTCTACGAGCCAACTTATCTTGATGGGTGAGGACAGATAACGTCAGGCTGAGGACGTTAAACCAAGCGCTTATTGGGAGGCAACCCAATGTTTTTGAAATATAAATAAAAAGAGACAAAGAAAAGAAGGTAGTATTGATCAATTTTTGTGTTTCGAGGGGATTCCTCTCATGGGCTATTATAATTGATCAGGTTTTATCTCTCTTTGCCATTTGTCTCATTTGCTTTTTTTTTTGTTTTTGACTTTCATTTGCTCTTGTGTTTTTATTTCTTTTATGTGTCTCTATTTTCGTTTCTTTTCTTTTCTTGTGTTTAATTTGATTATTCCGTGCTTCGAGTTCAGTTGTGCAGCAACTTGAGGAAACATTCAAACGGGAGTTGAAGCCATTGTTCGAAGGTTTGAAACATGCATATCTGGGAGAAGAACAAACTCAATCGCATTATCGGTAATATCTCTCCTTTTCTTCTCTTCAATGGATGCTGATATCTTTCTCTCGAACCTTCGTAAATATTTCCCTTCACTTCCTCAAAATGCTGTGTTTAAAATTTATAAAGTACGGATGACTAGACTTTGGGCATTGATGCTCCTAAATGTGCCTGCTGATATCCGATGGCTTTCGAAGCCAAGGTGAGATTGTCCGGTGAGCCGGACATTAATCTCGCAAAATACATGTCTGGTCTAGGAAAGAGCTACTACGCCAAGAGGCGAAGAGCGAAAAGGTTACAAGTATGTTATAAATGTGCTAGATGGATTTGTAACCAGACTTGTCGTCATTAGGTTTTGTGTCTAGGAATAGAGAAGATAAACTTTCATTTATTAAGAATGGTTTGAGTAATGAGTCGCTGGATAATGTTTTGTTAACTCTCGAGTCACATTCTTGTGGACTTGTTCGGCGTGAATAGCTTAATCTATGGACACAATTTCGTGATGAATTGGAGTGTTATAGTCTAGGGAATCTGACTAAAAACGACCCTGTTTGCCAGTTTATAAGAAAAC
>SNVD02006142.1:0-24208 GCA_013180625.2 Boswellia sacra
TCTTAATATAGCAAGAATGCACTTTGTGTCCTTTTTTTCCACAATAAGTACATGAATGATTAGGATTATTCCTAGAAGATGCATGAACAAAATAGTTTTTAAAATACTTTTGATTTTTATGACTTTTATATCCTAACCATCTTTTATCAAAACACACCTTTGGTTTTGTAACATAGAATTCAAATTTTTTGTGCTTTTTGTAAAACCATCAACAATATTTCTAATCATTATTGTTTCCTTTTTCAAAATAACATTTTCTTTCTCTAATTTATCAAAATCCTTTTGTTTTAAAATCTCATTTTCAGTTTTTAATAAATGTATTTGATTTTCCAAACTTTCAAAATCTTTTTGCTTTAAAATTTCCTTTTCATTTTCTAAAGCTTCATTTATTTCCACCAACTCTTCTAATTGATATAACATGATTTTTGACTTCTTTTTGAAAGCATTGATTTTTGAATTTTGTTTATCAACTTGCACATGTAAATTTTGAAATGCTTTAAGTAATTCATCATATGAAAGCTTAGGATCATGGTTTAGAATACTTATCTCATTTTCTCTTAAAGCCATGAAGCACATGTTTGCCACTTCGCAATCTTCTTCTTTCGGTGGAGCTATCTTTCACACTATCAAAATCCCAATTTGTGGCTTTCCATTGCTTAGAAAAAAATTTCTTGTTTTTTTGACTCCCTTGAAAGTAAGGACATCCTCTTTAACATGTCCCGTTTTCACTTGCACTCATAGCAAAATGACTTTGATCATTTTTTTCTTATCTTGCTATTGAGCTTTGGCCCTTTGTACTCCCTTTCTAGAATTCTTCTTGATCCCTTGGTTTCTTCTAATCATCCTTTTTTTAGCTTTCTTTTTGATGAATGGCAAGATCTTCATCTCTTCCGTCATCGTCCGGACCTTCATCATCTTCCTTTTGTTGAAGATTGAAAGCGATATTTTTCTTTTTCTGAAATCTTCTTCATTCCCTTCAGGTTATTTCATGAGGTCTAAGACCCTAAGTTCTTCTAATGGTAGTTTGTGATGTTCCCTTTTACTTCTTTAATTGCCGTCACCTTTGGCGCCCAAGATTTTGGTATACACTTAGAATCTTTCTCACCATTTCAACATTAGAATAAGAATTACCAAGAGATTTCAAACTATTAATAATATCCGTAAATCTAGTAAACATTTCAGAAATTGATTCATCCGATTTCATCTTAAAAAGCTCATAAATATGAACTAGCATACTAATTTTGGATTCTTTAACTTGACTAGTTCCTTCATGAGTTACTTCAAGTGTGTGCCATATTTCTTGTGCCGTAGAACAAGTAGAAATTCTATTAAACTCATTTCTATCTAGAGCACAATACAACACATTCATAGCTTTAGCATTCAAAATCAATTTCTTTTTATCATCTTCGCTAAACTCTTTAGGTTCTTTATAAGCATCATTCCCCGTGTTCCACATTTGTGGAAGGAAACAAAGGTCCTTCAAAACATGACCAAATATGGGTTCATAATTCAAAAAAGATTTCAGAGGAAAATACTCAATTCTATTTTTGTCCAATCAGATAAATCACTTCCATTAAAAAATGAAAGGTCCTAGAGATAAAAGTCCCTCAACATATGAAGTGAATCAAAATTGCATGGCTTCAAAATCGGTTAAGATTTAAAAAAAATGAGCAACCTTGCTCTGATACCCACTTGTGGTTGACCCAGGTTATGGCAACCAAGAGGGGGGGTGAATTGGGGTTTTTTATTATCAAAACGGATTTAGAAAACTTTTCTTGAAACTCAAATTATTTACTCTTTTCTTTCAGAATAAGTTGAAAGAAGAGTGAAAGTAGAAATGCATCAAGAGAATAGCAATAAAGAACAATCACAAGTGCAAGTAAATGTAAAGAGGATAGGGATAGAGAGAGTGCAAACTCAATGTACGTGGTTCGGCAAACCTTGCCTACGTCCACGGCCTCCTAGCTCCACGAGCTAGGCTTTCCACTAAGTTGTAGAAATCTTTACAACTTGCTTGATGAACAACCTCACCAAGACCTTTTCGTCCAACTCTTGATAACACCACACCAAGAGTTCTTCTTGATGAACAACCTCACCAAGGCAACTTCCTTCAACCCTTGATAACACCACACCAAGGTTCTTCTTGATGAACAACCTCACCAAGGCAACTTCCTTCAACCCTTGATAACACCACACCAAGAGTTCTTCTTGATGAACAACCTCACCACGGCAACTCCCTTCAACTCTTGATAACACACAACAAGAGTTCTCTCAAGGATAACTATTATCCTTTACAATAATATCTCACTCTCACCACAATACAAAAACAAAGATAATTTTTACAACAAAAGTATAACTCCCTTCAAAGAGTAGATAAATAATATAAAAGCTCTCTAGACTTGATATTTCTCTTGCTTTTTGCTTGATCAAATGCTTCTCTTGCACCTGTTGAATGCATGGGAGAATGGCTCCTTTTATAGGCAAATGAGATGAACTTAATCAAGTGAAGACACCATCTCCAAAGTTTCTGCCCACCATAAAAACCGTAATCTTGTCTGCCATTTTTGTCAATGTTCCGTTTGAAATTTGAAAATCTGTAAAACATAAAAGATCTGCACATTTGAATAAGCTTTCCAACGCATCAAGAACCAAGTCATTTTGATATCTGTAGCTCAAGATATGGCCAAAACACCATTTGGTGCTCAAGTGACATGATTTTTCTTTCATGTGTCTGTCCACTGACTTGAATGATAATTCTGTCAGCCTTTCATTTGAAATTTGAATTTATTCAAAAAATAAAAGATCTTCATATTTGAATAAGCTTTCCAAAACATTAAGAATCAAAGCAATTGGATATCTCTATCTTAAGATATGGCCACAACACCATTCGGTGCTCATGTGAGTTGATTTTTCTTCTTTGTGTCAGTCCACCGAATTGCATGTCAATTATGTCGGCCTTCTGTTTGAAATTTGAATTTTTTCAAAACATATGAATGTTCCTCATTAAGTCATCTTTCCAATGCCGCAAGAATCAAGTCATTTTGATTTTTCTAGCTCAAGATATATCCAAAGGAGTATTCCGGTGCTCATGTCAGCTGCTTCCATGTATTTTTCAACTTTGGCATGATGATTTGGACACGCTTGCACTTGAAATTTGAATTTCATTTAACATTTGAATTTAGAATTGAGTAGCTTTCAAAGCTCAAGAATCACTCATTTGGATATTTGTAGAGATAATATATGACCAATTGATTAAACATTGCTCATGTGTCACATTCCTTGATCAAACCTTTGTACTTTAAACCTTTTGTGCCTTTTAACATGTAGTCTTCTCCCTTAGCTCAACACTTCATTTTAATAGCCCTTTTCTTGATTTGACAATTATTTCAATGAATATTACTCCTTGCACATAAATAACATGTTAGTAAGATCACAATTAATCAATGTGTATTGTTATCATCAAAATTATCATGTAGCCTTAGGCCTAACAATCTCCCCCTTTTTGATGATGACAAACCATTGATTGCTTTCAAATAATATCTAAAATAAAGAATGAAAATGAAATCAAGAAAAAACAAAAAGAGAGCAAAGAGCAATTGTTATAAATACAAGCAATCCAACCATACCATTTCTCCCCCTTTTGTTATCATCAAAAAGATGTAATCAAATTAACTACTCCCCCTAAATATATTCTCCCCCTTAACATCGGCTACCATTCAAAGATTATCATATTAAAGCAAAATTAAGACATATCCAACATGCCTAATTTTCTTCTAATTATTCAAAATCTATCTTGACTAGGGTTTGAGTAAATATTCAGCTAATTGTTTTTCGGTGGTAACAAAAATTCTAAAGAAATATTACCTTTTTGCACATGATCTCTAATAAAAGATGTCTAATCTCTATTGCTTATCCTAGAGTGTTGATATGGGATTTTTTGAAATGTTAATGGCACTTGTATTTATCACATTTGATGGTGAATGTGATCAAACGAAAGCATTGAATACCAACCATAATCTTTTAAAATTTTGTTTCATCAAGAGCTGTGCACACACTTCTACTGCATTATACGCGGCTTCGCGGTTGATATGTTAAAAGAATTTTGTTTTCTACTAACCTTATACGAATGCTTGTCCTAGAAAATGGCAAGAGCCACTAGTGCTCTTTCTATCAAGGAGACTTCCAGCAAAGTCCGCATCCGAATAACTAATTAGATCAAAATTATCACACTTAGATACCAAAGACCTAGATTTATGGTTCCAAGAAGATATCTAAATATCCTTTTGACAGCTTTAAGGTGAGATTCCTTTGGACAAGATTGAAATCTAGCACACATACACACCCTAAACATAATATCGGGTCTACTAGCAGTTAAATACAAAAGAGAGCCAATCATACCTCGATATTTTGTTACCTCAACATCTTTTCCTTTCTCATCTTTGTCAAGCTTGGTTAATGTACCCATAGGTGTGTTATATGTCCTTGAATTATCCATGCCAAACTTCTTGAGAAGATCGCTTGTGTATTTAGCTTGATTAATGAAGATCCCATCTATTGATTGCTTGATTTGAAGTCCAAGGAAGAAATTTAATTCTCCCTTAAGCTCATTTCAAATTCTTGTTGCATGCACTTAGAAAATTCCTCACACATAGAGACATTAGTAGCACCAAATATAATATCATCAACATAGATTTGAACAATTAATAAATCATCATTTTTTGTTTTAACAAAAAGAGTAGTATCAACTTTTTTTTCATTTCGAAACCATTATCAATGAGAAATTTGCTCAATCTATCATACCATGCTCTTGGTGCTTGTTTCAAGCCATAACGTGCCTTTTTGAGTTTGAAAACATGGTTTGGAAAATCATGATTTTGAAAACCAAGAGGTTGCTCTACATATACTTCCTCCATAATGTAACCAATTAAAAATGCACTTTTGACATCCATTTGGTATAATGTAAAATTTTTATAACATGCAAATGCACACAACATTCTAATGGATTCTAATCTAGCAACCGGTGCAAACGTTTCCTCATAATCAATACCTTCTTCTTGATTGTATCCTTGAGCAACAAGTCTAGCTTTGTTTCTAATAATGGTGCCATTTTCATCTACTTTATTTCTAAAAATCCATTTAGTGCCTATAATAGAATGATTTTTAGGTCTAGGGACTAATTCCAAACTTGATTTCTCTCAAATTGATTCAATTCTTCTTGCATAGCCAAAATCCAACTTTCGTCATTTTTGGCTTCTTTAAAAGATTTTGGCTTAAATTGAGAGACAAAAGCAAAATGATTACAAAAGTTCTTAAAAGAAGATCTAGTTTTCATACCTTGTGATGGTTCACCAATAATGAGATCTTTTAGGGTGAGCTTTTGCATACCTCGCATTCCTTTGGTAATTCTTGGGAAGAATCATTTACTTTCTCAAGCTTTTCTTGTTAAAGTTGTAAATCATCTTGACTCTTTTCATCAAGCCTTGATTCCTTGATTTGCCTTTCTACTTCAACAATATCATCATCGAAATTCTTTGAAGAAATCACATTAGTTTCATCAAATTCAACATGCATAGATTCTTCAATAGTAAGAGTCTTGTTATTAAAAACTCTATATGCTTTCCTATGGTTGGAGTAGCTAACAAAAATTCCAACATCGGCTTTTGCATCAAATTTTCCGAGGTTATCCTTGGTGTTTAAAATAAAACTTTACATCCAAAAACTTTAAAAAATCCAATGTTGGGTTTTATTCCTTTCCAAAGTTCATAAGGAGTTTTCTTTATTAAAGCTCTAATATGGACTCTATTGATTATAAAGCATGCGGTATTAACGGCTTCGGCCCAAAAATATTTGGCAAATTATTTTCAAGTAACATGGTCCTAGCCATTTCTTGATATCCTATTTTTCCTCTCCACAACACCATTTTGTTGTGGAGTTCTAGGTGCGGAAAAATTATGTTCAAAACCATTTTCATCACAAAGATTTTCAAACGCAACATTGTCTACTTCACCACCATGATCACTTCTAATGGATACAATAGAATGCCCTTTTTGATTTTGGACTCTTTTTGTAAATTTTGAAAAAGCTTGTATGGCCTCATTTTTAGTTTTCAAGAATAACACCCACGTGAATCTTGAATAATCATCCACAATAACAAAAACATAATACTTTCCACCAAGACTTTGAGTTCTTGATGGTCCAAATAAATCCAAATGAAGTAATTGTAGAGGTTTATTTGTTGAAATAAATTTCTTTGGTTTAAAAGAAGTTCTCACTTGTTTTCCAAATTGACAAGCATCACAAATCTTATCCTTTTCAAATTTTATTTTTGGAAGACCATCAACAAATCATTTTTAGAAATTTTTGAAATTGTGTCCATGCTAGCATGACCTAACCTTCTATGCCATAACCAAGCATCATCATTACCAATGAAACAATTTTCTACATGATCATTAACATCAATATCAATTGTATAAATATTACCACATCTATTACCAACAAATAATGTCTTATTGTTACTAACATTCTTAATCACACATCTATTATGCTCAAAAGGTACAAAATATCCTATCACCATATTAACTAATCTAATCAAATCAGATTTCAACCATTAACAGCCAAAATATTTTTTCATAATGTAAGTGAAGAAGGGTTTTACCAATATCACCATGTCTGATTACCCTTCCTTTGACATTATCACCGAAGTTCACATATCCTCCTTTCTTCATGATTAATCTTGAGAACGTGGAGGCATCTCCGGTCATATGCCTTGAGCATCCACTATCTAAGTACCACTTGTGTTTGCCACTCCTTTGTTTCTACAATCAACATTAAAAGAGCGACTTTTTGGTACCCAAATGTTTTTGGGTCCTTGGGGGTTAGTTATGGTCCTTTTTGGAACCCATATTTGTTTCAAATTAGGATTTCTCTTAATATAGCAAGAATGCACTTTGTGTCCTTTTCTTTCACAATAAGTACATGAATGATTAGGATTATTCCTAGAAGATGCAAGAACAAAATAGTTTTTTAAATACTTTGTTTTTTATGAGTTTTATATCATATCCCTCTTTTATCAAAAACACACATTTGGTTTTGTAACATAGAATTCAATTTTTTTGTACTTTTTGTAAAACTATCAACAATATTTCTTAAGTCATTATTTTCCTTTTTCAAAATAACTTTTTCTTTCTCTAATTTATAAAAATCCTTTTGTTTTAAAATCTCATTTTCAGTTTTTAAAAAATGCATTTGACTTTCTAAACTTTCAAAATCTTTTTGCTTTAAAATTTCATTTTCATTTTCTAAAGCTTCATTTATTTCTACCACCTCTTCTAATTGAGATAACATGATTTTTGCCTTCTTTTTGAAAACATTAATTTTTGAATTTCGCTTATCAACTTGCACATGTAAATTTTGGAATGCTTCAAGTAATTCATCATATGAAAGTTTAGGATCATGGTTTAGAATACTTATCTCATTTTCTCTTAAAGCCATGAAGCACATGTTTGCCATTTTGCAATCTTCTTCTTCATTCTTCTTCAAGGTGATTTCATGAGTCATGAGAGAACCCATAAGTTCTTCTAATGGTAGTTTGGTGAGGTCCTTTGCTTCTTGAATTGCCATCACCTTTGGCTCCCAAGTTTTTGGTAGACACCTAAGAATCTTTCTCACCATTTCAACATTAGAATAAGATTTACCGAGAGATTTCAAACTATTAATAATTTTCGTAAATCTAGTAAACATTTCAGAAATTGATTCATCCGATTTCATCTTAAAAAGCTCATAACTATGAACTAGCATACTAATTTTGGATTCTTTAACTTGACTAGTTCCTTCATGAGTTACTTCAAGTGTGTGCCATATTTCTTGTGCCGTAGAACAAGTAGATATTCTATTAAACTCATTTCTATCTAGAGTACAATACAACACATTCATAGCTTTAGCATTCAAACTCAATTTCTTTTTATCATCTTCACTAACTCTTTAGGTTCTTTAAGCATGCATTCCCCATTTTCAATTTTGGTAGGAACAAAAGGTCCTTCTAAAATAATAGACCACAAATCATAATCAAAGGATTTCAAGAAAATACTCATTTTAGTTTTCCAATAAGAGTAATCACTTCCATTAAAAAATGGAGGTCTAGAGATAGAAAGTCCCTCAACATATGAAGTTGAATTAAAAGTAGCCATAGCTCAAAAATCGATTAAGATTTAAAAAATTGAGCAACCTTGCTCTGATACCACTTGTTGACCCAGGTATGGCAACCCAAGAGGGGGGGGGTGAATTGGGTTTTTATTTATCAAAACGGATTTAGAAAATTTTTCTTGAAAGATCAAAATTAGTTCACTCTTTCTTTGAAAATAAAGGTGAAGAAGATGAAATTAGAATTTATCAAAGATGCAATCAAAAGAATAATAATGATGAACAATCACAAGTGAAAGTAAATGTAAAGAGGAAAGGGATAGAGAGAGTGCAAACTCAATTTACGTGGTTCGGCAAACCTTGCCTACGTCCACGGGCTCCTAGCTCCACGAGCTAAGCTTTCCACTAAGTTGTAGAATCTTTACAACTTGCTTGATGAACACCTCACCAAGACTTTTTCTTCCAACTCTTGATAACACCACACCAAGAGTTCTTCTTGATGAACAACCTCACCAAGGCAACTTCCTTCAACTCTTGATAACACCACACCAAGAGTTCTTCTTGATGAACAACCTCACAAAGGCAACTTCCTTCAACCCTTGATAACACCACATCAAGAGTTCTTCTTGATGAACAACCTCACCAAGGTAACTTCCTTCAACTCTTGATAACACACAACAAGAGTTCTCTCAAGGATAACTCTTATCCTTTACAAGAATATCTCACTCTCACCACAATACAAGAACAAGGATAATTTTTACAACAAAAGTATAACTCTCTTCAAAGAGTAGATAAAGAATATAAAAGCTCTCTAGACTTGATATTTCTCTTGTTTTTTGCTTGATCAATGCTTCTTTTCCCTTATTGAATGCATGGGAGAATGGCTCCTTTTATAGGCAAATGAGATGAACTTAATCAAGTGAAGACCACAACTCCAAATTTTCTGCCCACCATAAAAACCGTAATCTTGTCTGCCATTTTTGTCAATGTTCCGTTTGAAATTTGAAAATCTGTAAACCATAAAAGATCTGCACATTTGAATAAGCTTTCCAACGCATCAAGAACCAAGTCATTTGGATATCTGTAGCTCAAGATATGGCCAAAACACCATTCGGTGCTCAAGTGACTTGATTTTTCTTGCATGTGTCTGTCCACTGACTTGAATGATAATTCTGTCAGCCTTCCATTTGAAATTTGAATTTCTTCAAAACATAAAAGATATTCATATTTGAATAATCTTTCCAAAACATTAAGAATCAAGGAATTTGGATATCTCTATCTTAAGATATGGCCAAAACACCATTCGGTGCTCATGTGAGTTGATTTTTCTTCTTTGTGTCAGTCCACCGAATTGCATGTCAATTATGTCGGCCTTCTGTTTGAAATTTGAATTTTTCAAAACATATGAAATGTTCCTCATTAAGTCATCTTTCCAATGCCGCAAGAATCAAGTCATTTTGATTTTTCTAGCTAAAGATATGTCCAAAAGAGTATTCGATGCTCATGTCAGCTGCTTCCATTTGTCTTTCAACTTGCATGATGATTTGGACAACCTTGCACTTGAAATTTGAATTTCATTAAAACATATGAACTGTTATAAATTGAGTAAGCTTTCCAAAGGCTCAAGAATCACGTCATTTGGATATTTGTAGAGATATATATGACCAATTGATTGAACATTGCTCATGTGTCACATTCCTTGAGTCAATCCTTGTTCTTAAACTTTGGTGCGTTTAACATGTAGTCTTCTTCGTTAGCTTCAACACTTCATTTTTAATAAGCCTTTTGGATTTGAAATTATTTCAATTGATATACTCTTGCACATAACTAAACATGTTAGTAAATCACAATTAATCAATGTGTATTGTTCTCATCAAAATATCAGTGCCGTAGGGCATAACAATATTGTCCTCAATGTTTAATGTAGAGAGATTAGGCATAGGTAGACATTACCTGAAGCTTTGTTATTCAAGAGAGATGACCTGAAAGACTCATAAAATAAAATAATACGATAAAATGAAAAAGAGAAGAAATTTTAAAATTGCATGGCACAAATGTGTGATAGTTAGTTGTGACTGTGGCTCACATCTTCCTCTGGTTTTACGTCCAGAAACGGCTTAAACACCTTCTATGAGTTGGGGATATGCTTCCCATCCAGTTTTCTTATAAACTGGCAAACAGGGTCGTTTTGAGTCAGATTCCCAAGACTATGAAGAAAATGAGAGAGAAGAAAAGAAAATGGATGCAATGTGAGCAACAGTTTTTAGGGAACTGAAAAACCGACTTTAAAAGTCATGGAGTATCGTATCCGCCACTTGACCGGAAAACAAAATGCAAACACACAAATAAAATAAAAGTACATAAAATAAAATGAGAACAAACTAGAAATGATAGCAAAAATCAAAAATAAAAATAAAAATATGGCACCGATGGATGAAATTTGAACAATCGTAAAAAAAAGCCAAAAGAGGAATCTCTTCGAAAGTAATTTACCACGGTCAAAAATATGTCATTGAGGTGGTACCTTTCTTTTTCCTTTATTAGTGAGAATGGAAGAGATTACCGCTAGTTGAATTTGTTTGTCCTTGAGGCATGCATTCTTGAGTGTGGATGTTTCTTCCTGCCTTTGTTCAAAACATGGCTCTTCCACAATTTCGTACGCCAAACTTTACCTTCCCTGGCAACGGCGCCAAAAACTTGACACATCCCAAAAAGGATCGTCTCCCAAGTATAGGAGTGTCGAAGTAATAAACCCCGTAAGACTGGGGTCGATCCACGAGGAAGGGAATTTTAGCGCTACAAATTATAAGCTAAACAAATACGATATGATGATGACAAGATAATATCAATAGATATAGGTAAGAACAAGTTCATAAACAATAAATGAGAATCACACAAGAGAAATCAATACAATAATAATAAAAGCTAAGGTTAGGGGATCCGCCCTTGATATTTCAAATAAGGATAAACAACCCAATTTAGTTATATGAATTATATTTGCTTCGTTACCAATATTTATACCACTTCTTATAAATGGGTTCAAGCATCCAATGTGCCAATCATCATATGTCTACAACAAATCAAGGTTCCTAATTAGATTCATGTCAGTAAGAAAGAACCATACGACATCTAGAAAGGATCCAAGCATTTGATGTGTCAAGGATTGTCTACAATGGATCAAGACCTCCACTTTACGAGTGGTGTCAAGATTGATTAAGAAAATAAATATAAATTATATAAACAACATAAGATTATGATTATTAAGCACATATTAAGGGTTAGAGAATCCTTACTCTCATATCAAGGGTTTCACCCTTTCACCTTAGCAAGAGAGAAGTTAGCAAGACATTTTAAGAGAAAGAACACAAAATGCAAGAAAAAGGAAATTCGTTAATAACATTAAAACAAGAGAGAAACACAATACAAGATCCTAGCCAAGGCCAAGATATTCTAGGTAAGGCCAAGATGATCCAGCCAAGGCCAAGATGCCTTAATGGGTCACAAGGCACCTCTATTTATAGATACATTCTGGGGCAAATTTGTCAAATTAAAAAGGAATAGTTGTGAAATGTTAGGTGAACTAACTTTGACCATTGGGATTATTAGGTTCACCACATTGACCACCGATTTTGATATTGAAATATTGAGAATTTTAATCACATGTCTTCATGAAAGTTGTATATATTTCTCTCAGCTTTCTATAATGTATTGATTTGCACAATTTGGATTCGTATTTTGAGAGATATGGTTTAAATACTGAGGCCTGGTCAGACTGGGCCGAGAATGCAGATGGGTTCACTTCAAGCCCAATTTTGGTCCATGAAGCGCCCGAATTTGATGATACTTGTGAAATATAATCTTGTAGATAATTGAATCAACATTCCAAAACATTAAGATTTGCACCATTCAGATCTATAAATAGAAAGTTATGCCTATTTTACCGAACCTATATCAAAACTGAAATTAAGAGAAAGTTAATTCAAAAGATGTAAAGACTACAAATATGCTTAAGTTGAGGAATTTAATGACACTATTAATGCAATATGATGAATTAAGCTCTCATTAAGCATACATATTTAAGTGTTCATCATGACCCAAATTATAGCATAAACACCATTAGGTTAAAGCTTTTCCCTTTTTCTTTAAAAGATAAAGCTAGAACATGACTACAAAATTTGTGGTCAAGTTCTATCAGTTCATGGGATGATATGAAACAATAATTTAAAAAAAAATTTCTTTTTGATAGAACAAATTCTCTTAAAAGACAAATCACCACTTTCACTCAAAAACCAGGAGAAACCATTTACCAATGTTGGGATAGGTAGAAAGAATTACTTAATACCTATATTTACCATAGTTTTGAAACTTGAATATTAGTTGCACATTTCTATGGAGGGCTAACACCTCAAGATAGGAAACTAGTAAAGCTAAGGTGTAACAGAAAATTTAGAGATAAAGACCCTAAGGAAGCAATTGACTACCTAGATTTATTAGCAGAAAAAGCCCAAAATTGGGATACTACTGGCACTTATGAGGTACCAAGAAAAACCTTACCTTCGACATCCAGTAAAGGCATATATAACCTTAGAGAAGATCATGACCTTCGAGCCAAATCTGTATCCCTAGCTAGAAAAGTCAAGGCTTTAGAAATGAAAAAAAGTGATCAATTGAATTCTGTTTGAGAAATTGTCTATCACATTTGTAATGCTAATGACCATCTAACTGATGATTGCCCAACTTTACCTGCTTTTAGGGAATGCCCCCATGAACAAGCCAATGCCTCAAGCCAATAGAGGCAAATATAACCTTAGACAAGATCATGACCTCCAAGCCAAATACGCATCCCAAGCTAAAAAAGTCGAGGCTTTAGAAATGAAAAAGAGTGGTCAATTGAATTCTGTTCGAGAAATTGTCTGTCACATTTATAATGCTAATGACCATCTAACTGATGATTGCCAAACTTTACCTGCTTTTAGGGAATGCCCCCATGAACAAGCCAATGCGTTAAACACATTCAAAAGGCCAAATCACAATCACTCACAAACTTACAATCCCAGTTGGAGAAATCATCCAAATTTTAGTTAGAAAAATGACAATCATGCACAATCTTCACAAGTTCCTTTTTAAATACATCAAAATTTTCAAAATTCTAATGATCATGCATATGTTCCTCCTCCTAGAAAGGATGTTGAAGAAGCATTGCATTCATTCATTAGAAAGCAATAGACTTTCAATAGTTAAACTACTCAAACATTAGCAAATTTGTTGAACACTCTTGCAAAATTTGCATCCACATTTAGTATCCATGAAAAAGGAAAATTTCCTTCCCAAACATTGCAAAATCCTAAAGATTAATCTAATTAATGTGTGAGCAATTCAAATATTCATGACCCTCTCGCAATGGTCAGGTTGTTGAAAAATACATTCCTAACCTTAGGAGAAAAAAGATGAATCGACCTCCAAAGGCTAGGAAGAGGTTACCAAACCAACACTTAGTAAGGAAGAAACAAAATCCCCACCTGTGCCTCCATTTCCTCAAGTATTAGCCACTCAAAAGAAGCCAAACCACAATTCTAAAATTTTTTAAATTTTCGAATAGGTGAAGGTCAACATTCCCTTGCTAGATGTGATTAAACAACTAACCTTCTTATGCAAAATTTTTGAAAGATTTGTGTACTATGAAAAGAAAATTGAATATGAAAAAGAAGGCCTTTCTAGCCAAGCAAGTAAGTGCTATTCTTTGAAACAATAATATAGTGAAATATAAGGATCCAGGTTGTCCTCCAATTTCATGCATTATTGGAGATCATAAATTTGAACAAGCTTTACTTGATCTTGGTGCTAGTGTAAATTTGCTCCCATACACGATTTTCAGAAACTTAATCTAGGTGAGTTAAAATTGACTTCTATGACTCTTTTGCTTGCTAATAGATGAATTAAAGTACCGAGAGGAGTAGTAGAAGATGTGTTAGTTCAAGTCGATAAATTCACTTACCTAGTAGATTTTATCGTCTTGGATACACAACCAGGGAAAGTATGCAACTCAATTCTTGTCATTTTAAGGTGTCCTTTTTTTATCTACCTCTAATACTTTCATTAATTGCAGGAATGGAGTCATGAAGCTTTCACTTGAGAATATGACACTAGAGCTTAAGGTCTTTAATATGTGCAAGCAACCACATGAAGAAAAAGACAAAAATGAGGAAGCTAATATGATTGAAACTATTGTGGAAGTCCATATCCAAAAAGGGAGTTCTTCTGACCCTTTGGAAACCTATTTAGTCAATTGATTAGAATCGAGCATGCAACTAGAGCCTGATCATTCTATTATATGTTTTTTTACTTGATTGTGCACAGGTGATTCAAAGAATTAGGACAAATGAATGAAAGCAAGGAAGAGGAAGCTCCCAAGTTAGAATTGAAGCCTTTACATGAAGGACTAAAATATGCATATCTTGCGGAAAATCAAACGTATCTAGTGGTAACTTTTTCATCCCTCACAAGCGAACAACAAGGTGAGTTGATAGAAGTACTTAAAAGGCATAAAAATGCAACTGGGTGGACTTTAAAAGACATAAGAGGTGTTAACACTTTGATTTGTACATATAGAATACATTTAGAAGAAAATGCCAAAACATCCCAGAAACCTCAAAGGAGATTAAATTGTCATAAGAAAGAGGACATTAGGGCAGAAGTTCTCAAACTACTTGATGTGGTAATTATCTAACCTTTTTCAGATAGTAAGTGGGAAAGCCCTACACAAGTAGCACCAAAGAAATCTGGCATTACAATTGTAAAAAATGAAAAGAGTTAGAGGATATGCATTGACCATAGAAAATTAAATGCTGTCACTAGAGAAGACCATTTTCTCTTATCATTCCTTGACCAAATTTTAGAAAGAGTGGCAGGGCATTCCTACTACTACTTTCTTAATGACTACTCAAGCTATTACCAATTCCCATTGCACTTGAAGACAAAGAAAATACCACATTCATATGCCCCCTCGACACTTTTGCATTTAGAAGGATACCTTTTGGGCTTTGTAATGCCACAACCAGTTTTCAAATATGCATATTAAGCATTTTTAGTGACATGGTTGAGCACTATTTAGAAGTTTTCTTGGATGATTTAAACTGTCTTTGAAAATTCTTTTGATAATTGTCTTGAAAACTTAGAAAAAGTCTTAAAAAGCTGTGAAGAAAAAGGCCTTATTTTGAATTAGGAAAAATGTCATTATACAATTACCTCAGGAATTGTCTTAGTTAATATGGTGTCTTCCAAGGGTATTGAAGTGGACAAAGAAAAAGTGGAATTAATTTTCCATTTGTCTCCACCAAAGACAGTCAAAGAGTCTATTCATTCTTACGACATGCTAGATTTTATATGAGATTTATAAGAAATTTTAGTGTTATATCTAAACCTCTTTGTAACCTCTAATTAAAAGACACTTCTTTTGAACAGACTTCAGAATGTCAAAATGTCTTTGATAAGTTAATTGGACTTTTAACAATTGCCCCAATTATGCAATCTTCCGGTTGGTCATTGCCTTTTGAATTAATGTGTGATGCAAGCGATTATGCTGTTGGTGCTATCTTAGGACAAAGAATAGAAGGTAAGCCTTATGTGATATACTATGCGAGTAGAACTTTAAATGATGCACAAATGAATTACACTATAATTGAAAAAGAACTACTTGGACCAGTATTTGCATTGGACAAATTTCAATCTTATTTAATTGGTTCTCCAACTATTGTTTATACTAACTATGCAGCTGTGAGATATTTAATGTCCAAACAGGATGCAAAACATAGATTGATACGATAGATCTTATTGCTCCAATAATTCAACATCACAATAAAGGATAAGAAAGGAGCCAAAATGTCGTTGTAGATCGATCAAGATTAACGATAGAGACATCAATTGAAACTTCATATATCAATGACTCTTTTCCTAATGAATTTTTATGCTCTGTTGCTATAGTACCTTAGTTTGCTAACATTGTAAATTTTCTTGCAACAAGAGAAATGCCACCCCATTGGAGTGCTCAAGACAAAAGAAAGTTTTTGGCTGAGGCAAAAAATTTTTATTAGGATAATCCATATCTATTTAAATATTTTCCCGACCAAATAATTAGAAGGTACATACCCAACAACGATATAAGTAGTGTCATTAATTTTTGTCATTCCGAAACATGTGGAGGAACCTTTTTATCTAAAAGAATAGCTGCAAAAATCTTACAATGTGGATTTCATTGGCCCACCTATTTAAAGATGCATATGCATTTTGCGAAATTTGTGAAAATAGTCAAAAACTGGGATCTATTTCAAAACGAAATATGGTACCTTTGAATTCCATTCTTGTTATTGAAATTTTTTACTATTGGAGTATTGATTTTATAGGACCTTTCCTACCATCATTTGGTTCTGTGAATATTCTTGTTACAATAGACTATGTTTCAAAATGGGTCGAGGCAATGCAATGTTGAAACAATGATAAAAAAATAGTTTACTAAATTATTGAAAGAGAATATCTTGTATGGATTTGGAATTCCTCGAGCCATTATCAGTGATAGGGGTGGACATTTTTGTAACAAACCATTTAAAACTCTAATGAAGAAATATGGAATAACCTATAAAGTTTCTACACCTTATCACCCACAAACAAGTGGGCAAGTTGAATTAGTTAATAGAGAGATAAAACAAATCCTAGAAAAAATGGTTAATCCAAACCGTAAAGATTGGTCTTTAAGACTTAATGATGTAGTTTGGACCTACCGAACTGCTTTCAAAACATCATTGGGTATGTCTCCTTATAGATTAGTTTATGGAAAACCTTGTCACTTGCCTGTGGAAATTGATCATAAAGGTTATGGGGCCATTAAAACATTTCACACACATTTGAGTGATGCTTACAAGTTACGTAAACTCCAACTAAGTGAACTTGAAGAAATCAAGAACGAGGCTTATGAAAATTATAAAATCTACAAAGAAAAATAAAGGTTTTTCATGACAAATTCATTGTTAAAAAATATTTTGAACCTTCACAAAAAGTTCTCTTGCATGATTTAAGATTGCATTTGTTTCCTTGTAAACTTCGGTCTTATTAGACTAGACCTTTCATTATTAAAAATGTTTTCTCCCATGGAGCAGTTGAAATTGAGAACCTAAGGAATGGTAATGTTTTTAAAGTTAATGGACAACGGTTAAAACTATTTGTTAAAAATTTTAATTAAACTGAAGAGTCCATTGCTGTAGTCGATCCTTTTTAAGAATTGATTTTTCCCGGTCAAGTGGCGGACATGGTACTCCATGACTTTTAAAGTTGATTTTTTAATTCTCTAAAAACTGTTGCTCACCTTGCATTCATTTTCACTTCTTTTCTCTCATTTTCTTCGTGTGGATACCATTCTCTCAAATCTGCACACATATTTTTCCTCTCTTCTATAAAATAATTTGCTTAAAATTTACAAATCGAGCAAAAACACTAAGGATGTTGATGCGCAAGGGTATCCTTACTGATTTCATATGGTTAATTGAAGCAAAGGTTTGATTGTCTTGTGAATTTCCAGCTAGTTTTGTTTCTCACCAGCCAGGTTTATGAAAAAGCTCATACGCCAAAAAGCGAAGAGTGAAAATATTACAAGTTTGATGCAAATGTGCAAGATGGACTTATAACCAACATTGCCACTCCTTGAGATTTTTGTCTAACAATCAAGAGGATAAGCTACATTTCATCAAGAATGGATTGAGTAGGGAGTCTTTGGATAATATCCAATTGACTCTTGAGATGCATTCTTGTGGAATTGTGCAGCGTACAATTTTGAAACTATGGACACAATTTCGAGAATAGCATGCACGTTACAGTCTCAGGTGATAGGTGTCTATTTATGTATTACTTTTATATCAATTCGTCCATGTTTCTTTGCTATATTCCGTGGTATTTTTATGTTTTTGTGTGTTTTGATGTTTGTAGGAGTTTTGGAGCAACTTGCACAAAAATGGAGTAAAACCCTTCATTTTCACCTCTGCTAGTCAACCATCTTCTCGGATTTACTTGTATTGATATACAATGAACCCGATGACATATCATATACCGTTGAAAAGCTCTCGAAGTCTACTTTTTGGAGAAATTTACGGTTTATTAATCCATTCAGTGTACAGAAAGTTGTAATCAAAACAGTGTGAGAAGTGTAGAAATGTAATTCCACACATCACTGTAGCATGTATAATACGGACACTGTAGCACGTTACTGTAGCAGAGTATTTAAACACATTTTAGGGTTTTATTTTCATAACTTGAAGAGGGGAGAACGTGGTGGAGTCTGAAGCTCTTGAATTCTTTCATCTCTTGGAGTTCTTGAAGGAGAAAGGAAGCTTGGAAAGAGGAATAACTACAATCCAAATAGAATTACATCAAATTTGCTAAGTTTTTCCCTTCCCTTTCATTTTCTGGAATGTCTCCATGTTGTATTGTATTTACCACGTTCTTAAACATGTGTAACTGAATCTGAATTGTTGAGGGTGATTTCAAAGCCCCTGATATGGTTTTTGTAAGTTGATTGTGCAAGAAGTTGTTATCCAATTCTCTAATTGAAGTTGCTTGTAGTTTCCCATGTTTAATGCTTATGATTGCTTGCTGGATTGTATTTGGGTGGCCAACTGAATATAATCTGGATATTGTCTATTGCTAGACTAGAAATCTTGATCCGTAATTGTCTTGAATTTCTAATCATTAGTAGCAAAATTGTGATCAGAGATTGCAATTGGAGAATATAACCTAAGTTAAATAATCCTAGCTTGTGTGTTTATTGCTTAGATCAACCTGTCTTTCTTTTCATAATGCATCCATTGAATTAAATTTAGAGAGCTTGTTCTAGGTTGTTTATGGATAGAGATTAAATAAAGAGCCTGTTTTATTTAACAACAAAGTAAGGAAAGATTGGGATAACAGAGCTTGTTGTTATCAACGGTTGATAATTTCAATGACTGAATTGGATTGAAAATTGTAAACGATTAAATTCGCAACTCCCTATCTTGGGTAGAGAAGGCTCCCCTTAACCCAGCTTTCTCTCAGGGGGGGGGGGGGGGGGGGGCTTTTTTTCATTCGAATTAACTTTCTGTTTTGTTATTCTTCGTTTGCATTATTATTTCACTTAGTAATCAATCAACAAAACCCCCAATTTACTCTGTTTTTGCTTTCGAATAACAAATTTAATTAGAATCAATCCTCGTGGGAACGATATTTTACTCATCACTTTATTACTTGTGCGACTAGTATACTTGCTAGTTTCGAACGCATCAAGTTTTTGGCGCCGGTGCCGGGGATTGATTTTCTAATCAATTTGTTATTATGTTTTTAGTACTGATTGTTGATTGTTATTTCCTAATTGTTTGTGTTTAGGCTTTTATGTCTGAGGGAGAAGCGGATCAATGACTTAAGAGAATTAAGGAGTTTCTTCAATCCTGGAATTTAAGGCTAAATCGGTCAATTTCAACTCCACCTCCAGAATTTGACCTTGCACGACATACTTCCCTCCCATCTTCTTGTAGTTCAATCAAATCTGAATCAGAAGCAATGGGGATGGAAAACGATCAGACTCTTAAGGAGTTAGCGGCTCCAATTATTGATCAACAACCGTTATGCATAAGCACCAATTTTGAGGTAGAATTTGAGCTTAAATCTGGACTAATTCGTCTCTTGACTACATTTCATGGTTTTGCAGGAGAGGATCCTATCAAATACCTCAGAGAATTTCATGTGGTATGCTCAAGTATGAAGCCAACTGGCGTGTCTGAGGAGCAAATAAAATTGAGAGTTTTTCCATTCTCATTAGCAGATTCGGCGAAAGATTGGCTATACTATCTACCATCGGGTACCATTACCACGTAGAATGAGATAAGTAAACGCTTTTTAGAGAAATACTTTCCCACTTCGAAAGTTATAAACATTAAAAAAGATATTAGTGGCATTCGACAACACAATGGAGAATCACTTCATTAATATTGGGAGAGATTTAGAAGGTTATGTGCTAGCTGTCCAAACCATCAAATTAGTGATGGACTCCTAATTCAATATTTCTATGAGGGTCTCCTAACAATGGAAAGGAGTATCATTGATGCTGCTAGTGGTGGAGCACTGGTTAATAAAACACCTAATGTTGCAAGACGTTTGATTAGCGACATGGTAGCAAACTCCCAACAATTCAGCGGCCAATTTGAGCCACAACTACCAAGGAGAGTAAATGAGGTAAGTACCCCGAACATTGAACAACAACTTTCTGAGCTTACCTCTCTTGTAAAAAAAATGGCTGTAGGACATATGCATCAATCTTATATATGTGGAGTATATTCTACCACGGAGCATCCAACCGACATGTGTCCAACTTTGCAAGAAGGAGATACGGAACAAGCCAACGCCATGGGTGGATTTCTAGGACAACCAAGCCAAAGTTATAGTAATCATCAACCAATCACTCTAAATGCCATACCAAATCAGCCACCAGGTTTCAATCAATCAAGAGTGCAGCAATCATTTCAAATGGAACCACAACCAGCACCCACAACTAGCTCCACAAGACTCAGGTATGGATCTCCAGGACATTGTTAAAGTACTTACTACTAACACAATGCAATTTCAGTAGGAAACTAGGGCAAGTATCCAAAACCTGGAAAATCAAATGGGACAATTGGCTACTAACATGAGCAAATTCGAGAGCAAGAGCTTAGAAAAATTACCTTCTCAGACAGTGATCAATCCAAGAGAGAATGCTAGTGCAATCACTTTGAGAAGTGGAAAGCAATTACAAGTTCCACAAAAAAGGTCACAAACTAATGAAGGGGATGACACCACTTCCACCATGAACAAAACATCATCTTCTAAGGTAGACCTTAAAACTCAAATTCCTTCATATGTTACTCCTCCACCTTTTTCTAGCAGATTTGTAAAATCAAAGAAGGAGGAACAAGATCAGGAAATCCTGGAAACTTTTCGCAAGATCGAGGTAAATATACCACTTCTGGATGCTATTAAGCAAGTACCTCGTTATGCAAAATTTCTCAAGGAGTTATGCACCAACAAGAGAAAGTTGAAGGGAAATGAGAAAGTAAGCGTGGGGGAAAATGTTTCAGCTGTACTACAAAGAAAAATTTCTCCGAAATGCAAAGATCCAGGTACGTTCACCATTCCATGCACCATTGGTAGAACCAAGTTTGAAAGAGCTATGTTAGATTTAGGAGCATCTATTAATATCATGCCATATTCTATTTATGCTTCTTTAAATCTTGGACCTCTTGCGGAAACTGGTATTACCATTCAACTTGCTGATCGTTCTAAGCATATCCCAAGGGAGTTGTGGAAGATGTGCTTATGCAGGTAAATCAATTGGTTTTCCCAGCAGACTTCTATGTTCTTGAAATGGAGGATGAGACATCTCCTAATCCAACACCAATTCTTTTGGGGAGACCATTCTTGAAAACTGCTCGAACTAAGATTGATGTTCATGATGGCACTCTCACCATGGAATTCGATGGCGAGGTGATTCGTTTCAATATTTTTGAGACAATGAGGTACCCTAGTGACTTGCATTCTGTTTTTGCAGTTGATGTTATTGATTCTTTGCCACAACAACATTTTGAGTTAACTCACAAGGATGGATTGGAAGTGGTTTTTAGTGAGCACATAGGACAGAAAATTACAAGGAATCAAGAAGGTTGATACAAGTGTCCAAAGATATGGAGGAAGCTGTGGCAAGCTTAGATGAGACCATAGCTATAACCACAAATAGGTATGATGTTTCGTGCATTCAATTTCCTTTATCTAATGTGAAACTTCTGCCTTCTATGATGAAAGCCCCTACCTTGGAGCTTAAGCCTCTTCCAGATCATTTGAAGCATGGATTCTTGGATAAGAATGATCCTTTGCCAGTTAAAATAGAAATGGGCCTTGCACCACCACAAGAAGAGAAACTCGTCCGAGTACTTAGAGATCACAAAACACTATTGGGTGGATGATTGCTAACATCCAAGGCCCAGCCATATGCATGCACCAATTCTTGTTGGAAGAAGGATCCAAGCCCACTAAGAAGCACAGCAGAGATTGGACCCTCCCATGATGGAACCAACGTCGGGCTGAGGACGTTAAACCAAGCGCTTATTGGGAGGCAACCCAATGTTTTTTAAAAAATAAATAAAATAAGAAAAGAAAAATAAAATAAGGTAATAATGATCGATTTTTATGTCTCGAGGAGATTCCTTTCGTAGGCCATCAAATTGATCAGGTTTTATCTCTCTTTGCCATCTGTCTTATTTGTTTTTTATATTTCTTTTACTTGTTTTTGACTTTTGTTTGCTATTGTGTTGTTATCTCTTTTATGTGTCTTTAGTTTCGTTTCTGCTCTTTTCTTTTCCTTCTTTTTGTTTAATTTGATTATTCTGTGCTTTGAGCTCATTTGTGCAACGGCTTGAGGAAACATCCAAACGGGAGATGAAGTCATTGCTCGAAGGTTTGAAACGTGCATATCTTGGAGAAAAACAAAATCAATCGCATTATTGGTAATAGCTCTCCTTTTCTCCTCTTCAATGGATGCCGATATCTTTCGTCGAACCTTCGTAAATATTTCCCTTCACTTCCTCAAAATGCTGTGTTTAAAATTTATAAAGTACGGATGACTAGACTTTGGGCTTTGATGCTCCTAAATGTGCCTGCTGATATCCGATGGCTTATCGAAGCCAAGGTGAGATTGTCCGGTGAGCCGGACATTAATCTCGCAAAATACATGCCTGGTCTAGGAAAGAGCTACTACGCCAAGAGGCGAGAGCGAAAAGGTTACAAGTATGTTATAAATGTGCTAGATGGAATTGTAACCAGACTTGTCGTTCATTAGGTTTTGCGTCCAGGAATAGAGAAGATAAACTTTCATTTATTAAGAATGGTTTGAGTAATGAGTCGCTGGATAATGTTTTGTTAACTCTCGAGTCACATTCTTGTGAAATTGTTCAGCGTGAATTGCTTAATCTATGGACACAATTTCGTGATGAATTGCAGTGTTATAGTCTAGGGAATCTGACTAAAAACGACCCTGTTTGCCAGTTTATAATAAAACTAGATGGGAAGCAAATCCCCGACTCATAGAAGGCGTTTCAGCCGTTACTGGACGTAAAACCAGAGGAAGATGTGAGCCACAATCACAACTCCTTGTATATTTGAATGTGTGTTGTTGTTGTAGAATTTTTTTTCTTGTTTCGTTTGATCTGATTATCACTGTTGTTATTGTGTTGTTGTTGTTTGTTGATTTTGTTTGTTTTAATTTCAAGTTTTCTTTTTGACAAACCAGATGACTACCCCATGATATAAGTACACGTGGAAGACAAGTGTAGAGGTTTTGTCAACCTCCGCCGAAAGTATATCTTTACTTTTCATGCTTCACGTGGGAGACACGTGTGGCCGTTTTTTTCAAACCCCACCGAAAGTTTATCTCCATTTTTCATGCACACGTGGGCGAAAAGTGTGGAGGTTTTGTCAAACCCCACCGAAAGCATATCTCATTTTTTCAAATCTTGGAGCGATAAATCTGCATCGAGCAACTCCCACCGAAATTATGTCCCCATGTGTCAAATTTAAGAGTTTTACGTGTGTATATATCCATTCTGCATATTTTCAAATGTCATTTTATAACCTATCTTGCACTTGAATCGCATAATACCTAACGTGCATCATTGTCTTACACAAGTTTAGAGCACTTGTAAAAATGGAGAAAGCACAAATTCGGCGATTCTAAAATATATGCGTATTTTATGGATCGCAATTTGGTAAAGATGGAGAGTTTACAACAGCAGCTCTTGATCTTGGTAGGATATTAGCTGCGAGGGGTATTCATTTGATTTATGAAGGGGGTAGTCTTGGGTTAATGGGGTGTGTGTCGACAGCTGCATCCTTAGGAGGAAGCAAAGTTCTCGGCATTATCCCTAAACCAATAGCTGTACGAGATATCGTAGGCAACACAATTGGGGAAGAGTTACAGGTCTCTAGTATGCATGAGCGTATTGCAAATATGGTTGTTAAGTCCGATGCA
>SNVD02006148.1:0-24333 GCA_013180625.2 Boswellia sacra
AATTCATTAATAACATAAACACACAAAACACAATACAAGATCCTAGCCAAAGCCAAAATGTTCCAGCCAAGGCCAAGATGCCCTAATGGGTCACAAGGCACCTCTATTTATATTACAAGTGCATAATTGTCAAATATTAGTTGTAAAAATCTTTGACAATTGGGATCATTAGGCACCGACTTTGACCATCAATTTTGTCATCAAAATGTTGTGAAGTTTAATCATATGTCTTCATGAAAGTTGTAGATATTTCTCTCAGCTTTCTAGAAAATATTGATTTGCACAATTTGGATACGTATTTTGATAGATACGGTCCAAATACTGAGGCTTGGTCAGACTGGGCCGAGACTGTAGATGGGATCACTTCAAGCCCAATTTTGGTCCACTAAAGAGCCCGAATTTGATGATTCTTGTGAAATGCAATCTTGTAGAAAATTAAATCAGCTTTCCAAAACATTAAGAATTACACCATTCTGATCTATAAATAGAGAATTATGCCCATTTTACCGAACCTGTAACAAAACCAAAATTAAGAGGAAGTTAAGTCCAAAGATGCAAAGACTACAAATATGATTAAGTTGAGGAATTTAATGACACTATTAATGCAATATGATGAACTAAGCTCTTATTAAACATACATATTTAAGTGTTCATCACTTTATTGCATCAAATTTTGAAATATAGACAATGTCCTCTTCTTCAAAGAGGTTAGGAACAAAAACATCTTCATAAAAACATCATTGATTCCTTTTTCAATAAAGGCAGCAAGGTTGATAGACGGATCCATTGGCGGTGCTTGATCTTAAGGCTTCTCCTCTTTGATCTTCATCTACACCATCTCTTGAACCAAGTCATACCTTTGGCGATTCCTGCTTGAAGGATATCCCTGAAAATTTCAAATCTGGGCTTCAACATTCCCTTGAAAACCTATGGTTTCATAGCTCTCACTTACTTCGTATCTTAGACCTTGATGAACTTGATGAATCTCTCCTTCATGGGTTCAAAGTCTTCTTCTTCCCCATCAGACTCATAACCCAAACCTCTTCTAGAAGTTTGGCATTTGAAATCTGGAAGAGATGGAAACGACATCCATTCCTCCCAAGCCTCGTTCTTGGCAAGTATCCTTGCTTCTTCATTATTCTGAAAACAATTGGGTTGACTTCATCAATCATGGCTACATGGAAGCCTCCCATGTAAGGTATTTCTCCAACCTTCACACTCAAAGCAGCGGATGCAATTGTTGAGACTGCATGAATGGTCATAGTCTCCCTATCCATGTTGAATAGATTCTTCAGATGTAGTGTGGAAGGGACTCCACCAAGTGGATGGAACCATGCTCATCCCAACAAAGCAGCAAAGGTGACTGAATTGTCAAGAACCATAAACACTATCATTACTTCGATAGGCCCATCTTCACTAACGCCTTGAATATCCAAACGACACTTCTCTTTGAGTCATCATAGGCTTTAAACACTATCTCGCAAGGCTCAAATTCATTGCCATTGACCCTGTACTTATGCAATATCTTCAAAGGCATAATATTGATGGTCGACCCATCATCCACCATGATACAAGGAGATATCTTCCCATCAATCTCAACGGTGATAAATAGCGGCTTATTGTGATCCCTTCCTTCAAAAGGCAAATCATCATCAGTGAAGGTGATCACACCTTCCTCATCTACCCCCTTAGGTTCTTTTCTAGTCAAGGCAGTCAACATGTTATTCATAGTGGCAGTCATTGATATGTCCACTTCTGTCAAAGCCTTCACGATGGCTTTTTTATGCTTTTGGGATGAGATCAACAAGTCCCAAATGCTAGCATTCGCTTGAGTTTTCTTCAACTGCTTGATCATTTGATCCTCTTCTTCTTTGGTTTCTTCCTTGGCAACCTCTTTGCCCTTTTAAGTAGTCTTCTACTTCTTGGCTGAATTTTCCTTCTCCTTTTCATGGTAAAATCTACCACTCCTTGTTACTTTTTGTACATTCTCACTCTCACCCTTAAGTGTTTCTCCCTTAACTCTCACTTTCTTTTCATCTTCCTCGCTGCTAAAGTCAGCCTAAATGTTTAGAAGGGTCTTGACTTTAGAGATATTATCCCATATTGCTGTAGCTCTCACTTCATTGCACCTTCTAGGTAAACTCTCTCTCCTCGCAAGGCTCTTAACTTGCTTCCCTTTCCAAGCTTCACTAGCCTTCTTCACTTTGAGTCTTCTAGGTGGTCGGCCTTTTCTGGCCCCTTTTCTAGCCATCCATTTCTTGGCAAAGGCTTTTGTTGGTGTGGACTTCTCATTGGCGGATGCTTCTTTGTTCTCTACCTCAACTTCCTCTTTATCTACTTTTTGTTGTGCTTTTTCCTCATGATCGCTGAGGCACACAAATTCTGGCACTAAGCTTCACTTGACTCCCTTTACTACAATGTTGGTCCATCCACCCTTTTTAGTGAAAATCTAAGTTGCCAAATGAATGGCTCATTTTCCAGCCTTTCAATGATCTCCTTGGGATTTTCTTCCTTGGGCTCTTCAGCCTTAGGCTCATCAACCTTGGGTTTCTTCTTTGTTGCCATGTTTCTAGTAGACTCTTCTTGTTGTTCAACCTTGGATTTCTCCATTCTCTTGGCTCTCTCATCTACTCGATCTACCCACCTTAAAAGAACTCACGACTTGCTCCTCTGTTAAGCTTGATCCAATCATGTTAACCATTGGAAGAGGTACCCGATTGTAATTGGCTAGTGGATTGGTCCTCGTGTTGGGCTCGTACGCCTCTGGGTTGGGAATTTGGCCTTTGTCAATCAAGTCTTAAATCTCATGGCGAAGACGAGTGCCATCGTCAATCTTGTGTCTAGTCACTTGGCAAAATTCACATCTTTCGTGATGTTTCTAATTCCTATGCAATGGATTTGGAAGCTCTCTCAGTGGCAATGGCTGTAAGATCCCTTCGGTTCTCAATCTTGCAAAGATGTTAGGTAATGGTCTCCCCAAAAAATTGAACTTCCTCTGTGAGGCAATCGCTTTCACCTCTACGTGCTTTGCGCTAGACCCACTAGCTTGGTGGTACTATCTCATATTTCTTCTAGGGTTGTTATTATTGCTTCTCTTCTATCTAGCCTTCAAATCTTTTATTTGAATGCCTAAGTCATACAAGTCTTCAAATGTTTTGATAAGGAAGCCTGCAAGTCTTTCACTAATGAAGGCATGGGCTCCATTGATTACCATGTGGACCTAGTCCTTCTCCATAAGCCTGGTGGTCATGTTGGCGACCTTGGCCCTCAAACGGCTTATGACGCGTCGTCTCCAAATCTTTCAAGGTTACCTCAATTGGTTGTTATGGCAATATTGCTCCACAAATTGCTTGGATAAATCCTTTTAATCTTCTCGAACTCTCTTGGGCAGGTTATTATGAATGGGGCTTTCATCCCGCCAGAGCATTTACGACCACAACACTATATCAAAGCCTCTTTTAAGACTTAAAGGAGCATAAATGGGCCATGGGTCTGTCTGAAGAATAGAGTCGTCAACCAATTATTCATTTGGGAATGAATGAGGGCAATCTGATCCTTTACTTCAGGACCTAAACTGCCCTCATCCATTTAGAGACGGGTTCGGGAAGTTAGGTACGAGTCTTTTGACCCGCCCGAATCAAAATTCGGCCTCTACTAGGAAATACCAAATAAGAACATCTCACGCCATTACTTAGTCCACTTAATGTTGTCTGTTTTATGCACACATTTCATATTCATCTTTATAGGCATGTGAGATGACTATTCAATCAAAGAAATTATAAATATCCATAGAAAAATGGAGGAGAATAGAGTAATTTCCATCAAACATAGGGGAAGGGGAAAAGGATTACATCGCTTTTATTCTTCAATAAAATAAATTCTAAAATGTACATTCCTTTTATAAATTCAACCTATAGACTACAAATGATTCATTTGAGACTCAATAGAGGATGAATTCCTCACCACCATATGTGAGTCTACTCAACTTCTGTTGAATATCTACATTCATTCATTCAAGCATGCGTTCTAGGCAATGATCCCTCACCATCAATGTGTGTCTACCATCATTTCATGGCATCATTCATCCATAATTCTAACATATTCATATTATATTTGTACATTCATATATCAAACAAAGTCATAATTTAAGATCATGGCACTTCGACCTAGATTCAATAATTCTATCATGGAAATTGCTATTCTAGCATAATTCAATATTAATTCATGGCAATTCTAGCTAATCGTGGTTATCATGGCATACTCTAGCCTAAACATGGCATTCCTAGTCTAATTCAAGCAATAAACTTCAATCATAGCTATTCTAGCTCAAACAAGACATCCAAGGGCAAAATGATAATTCCTACCTATTCTATGTTATTTCCTAGCATATATCAAAGCAAATATAAGTTCTCCTGAGCATGTTTCTAAGGATTTGCAAAGAAAGTAAATTCCTAAATATGTTTCTAAATAAAGAAAAGAGAGCGGACTTACCTCGACACGCTTATCCATCTTGCAAAATAAACAAGGGTTAGAACAATTCATAATAACCCGCAAAAAATAAATCCTAACATGCTCATTCTAAGCATAAATAAACCTCAACATGCTTAATTCTAAGCAAGAAAAATAAAGAAGATGATAAGAGGGAAGAGCGAATTTTGCTCTCAAGACGTACCATTTACGGGTTTAGAGCAATAGAACACTTGAACACTTTATACTGGAAAAGACTTCTCGAATTCTCGAGTGTGTCTTGAAGAGAAAGAAGATAGAATTATTCAAAATTCGGTGTGTCTTGAAAAGTGAGCCCGCAGGGGCCGGGGGTGTGGGGGGGTTGTTGGGGTTCATGTAGGTGAGCAAAGAATAAAATATGGAAGGTTCTTAATGAAAGTTTCTGAAAATACGTGACTAACAGACGGACGGTTCTTACCATACTGCCAGGCGACTATCAATAGCCGACCAACCGTCACTTAATAGTCAGACGACTGTTAGATAGCTGACCAACTGTTGTTCAATAGTCGACCGGCTGTTTGACAACCAGGCAACTGTTCTCCCTACGACCCTTCCTCTTTTAGGACTTTGCAGTGCAGTCCCTTTTGACCTTTGTTTGTTTGATCATGTATAACTTTTCAAGTTTAACTTTGATTTACGATCCGTAAATTTCTATGAAAACTTGACATCGATAACTTCGCAATAGTATATGATTCATCATCAGATTCCTCTTAGATTATTTTATGTGATTATTCACAGTCACATGTCAGTTTTGGAGACCTTTCATCAATCCCTTCTCATCTTTCCTTTATTGGCTTGGAAGGGCATTTTGGTCATTTCTATTGCTCGACGTTCATGTTCATTTCAAAATCAGGCCCAAAAAATCTAATGTTTATAGTTATGGTACCACACTACCACATCATCTTTGAGGGATAGCATGAAGTACTTTAATATCTGCTTCTTCGACAAAGGAGTGGTGGCCATGACAACTATATACTATCTGAAGTGCGTCTTTGGATTGCCCTCTCCATTGAATTTCGGCAAGTCTGGTAGGTAGAACTTTGGCGACAAATCATTATCTCTAATGAGTAAGATATTTTCTAGGTTTTCAACTTCTTTCAACCCCTTCTTCTTTAAAAGGGATTGGACCTTCTCCATGTCTTTGGCCAATTGCCTGACCGATTTAGCTTCTTCTTGATTGATTAGGCTTTTCTCCCTATCTTTGCCTTGACTAGTGTCACCATCACCTTTGATTGGTAATTGGTTTATGTGGATGGGGTCCATTCTATAAAGCTTCGATGAGTTGGGCCATTTATTGTTGGAGCACGATGAAGTCAACCCTCATTTGAACCATCTCATTGTTGCTGTTGCGTGTGACCATTTCAACAACTGGTTCTTCTTGCCTTGTCAAATGACCACCTCGTCTTCTCGTGCCATCATAGCACCTATGGCCTCCTTCTCAAGAGCCAAGTAGAGAATCAAATTTTTGCTAGGTCTCAGCGATCTCAAGACTGGTGGATTCTACAAGTACTTCTAATCTTCTCAAATGCGTCTTCGCACTGATCATTCCACTCCATCAGTTGATCCTTCTTTAGAAGCCTAAAGATTGGTGCACAAACTATTGTCAATTTGGCAATGAATCGAAAGATATATTAGATCTTCCTAAGAAATCGTCGAACTTCTTTTTTGGTCCTGGGCGATGGCATCTCTGTAATCGCCTTAACCTTGTCTGGAACTACCTCTATACCTTTCTTGCCAACTACAAATCCCTATAGCTTCTTTGAGGTGACTCCAAAAAACACACTTCTTTGGATTTAGCTGCAGCTTGGACTTCTTCAGGAATCTGTCTAAAGCTTCAAAGTGACCTCCTCAAGACTTATATTTTCTCCAACATGTCATCTACATAGACTTCTATCTCCTTATGCATCATGTCATGAAACATTATCGTCGCCATTCGTTGGTAAGTTGCCCTTACATTCTTCAACCTGAAGGGCATCACCTTGTGATAGTAGGTTCTCCATTTCGTAATGAAGACCGTTTTCATCTTATCCTCATTGCCCATCATTATTGGTTGTAACTAGAAAATCTATCTAGGAAGGAAAACATCACAATGGCAGCGGCGTTGTCCACGAATACATCAATATGAGGCAAAGGAAAATCATTCTTTGGCAAGGCCTTATTCAAGTCTTGGTAATCAACACATATTTGGACCCTTCCATCCTTCTTTGGTACTAGCATGATGTTGGCTAACCATTCCGGATACTTCACCACATCTAGAAACTTGGCTTCAATCTGTTTGGAGACTTCCTCCTTAATATTGATTCCAGGTATGTCATTGTAGGACCAAGTGAAGACTTATTCATGTTTCTTTAATAATTTATCAAATCTAGCTATCTCTTCAGGAGTTGTATCAAGTGCAATGCATATGTTCTTAGGTTTTTTGGTTTTACCAAGATTAATGTCATGAGTTTGAATGGTGTCAATATCAAATATGCGAGTGAAATGCAAATTATGATGCACATTGCGTTTGGGAAAAACATCACACAAGTAACATTGATTCTTTATTGCATCAAATTTTGAAATATAGACAATGTCCTCTTCTTCAAAGAGGTTAGGAATAAAAACATCTTCATAAAAACATCATTAATTCCTTTTTCAATAAAGGGAGCAAGGTTGATAGACGGATCCATTGGCGGTGCTTGATCTTGAGGTTTCTCCTCTTTGATCTTCATCTACTCCATCTGTTGAACCAAGTCATACCTTTGGCGATTCCTGCTTGAAGGATATCCTTGAAAATTTCAAATTCGGGCTTCAACATTCCCTTGAAAACCTATGGTTTAATAGCTCCCACTTACTTCGTATCTTAGGCCTTGATGAACTTGATGAATCTCTCCTTCATGGGTTCAAAGTCTTCTTCTTCCCCATTAGACTCATAACCCAAACCTCTTCTAGAAGTTTGGCCTTTGAAATCTGGAAGAGATGGAAACGACATCCATTCCTCCCAAGCCTCGTTCTTGGCAAGAATCTTTGCTTCTTCATTATTCTGAAAACAATTGGGTTGACTTCATCAATCATGGCTACATGGAAGCCTCCCATGTAAGGTATTTCTCCAACCTTCACACTCAAAGCAGCGGATGCAATTGTTGAGACTGCATGAATGGTCATAGTCTCCCTATCCATGTTGAATCGATTCTTCGGATGTAGTGTGGAAGGGACTCCACCAAGTGGATGGAACCATGCTCATCCCAACAAAGCAGCAAAGGTGACTGAATTGTCAAGAACCATAAACACTATCATTACTTCGATAGGCCCATCTTCACTAACGCCTTGAATATCCAAACGACACTTCTCTTTGAGTCATCATAGGCCTTAAACACTATCTCGCAAGGCTCAAATTCATCGCCATTGACCCTATACTTATGCAATATCTTCAAAGGCATAATATTGATGGTCGACCCATCATCCACCATGATACAAGGAGATATCTTCCCATCAATCTCAACGGTGATAAATAGCGGCTTATTGTGATCCCTTCCTTCAAAAGGCAAATCATCATCAGTGAAGGTGATCACACCTTCCTCATCTACCCCCTTAGGTTCTTTTCTAGTCAAGGCAGTCAACATGTTATTCATAGTGGCAGTCATTGATATCTCCACTTCTGTCAAAGCCTTCACGATGGCTTTTTTATGCTTTTGGGATGAGATCAACAAGTCCCAAATGCTAGCATTCGCTTGAGTTTTCTTCAACTGCTTGATCATTTGATCCTCTTCTTCTTTGGTTTCTTCCTTGGCAACCTCTTTGCCCTTTTTAGTAGTCTTCTGCTTCCTGGCTGATTTTTCCTTCTCCTTTTCATGGTAAAATCTACCACTCCTTGTTACTTTTTGTACATTCTCACTCTCACCCTTAAGTGTTTCTCCCTTAACTCTCACTTTCTTTTCATCTTCATCGCTGCTAAAGTCAGCCTAAAAGTTTAGAAGGGTCTTGACTTTAGAGATATTATCCCATATTCCTGTACCTCTCACTTCATTGCACCTTCTAGGTAAACTCTCTCTCCTCGCAAGGCTTTTAACTTGCTTCCCTTTCCAAGCTTCACTAGCCTTCTTCACTTTGAGTCTTCTAGGTGGTCGGCCTTGTCTGGCCCCTTTTCTAGCCATCCACCTCTTGGCAAAGGCTTTTGTTGGTGTGGACTTCTCCTTGGCGGATGCTTCTTTGTTCTCTACCTCAACTTCCACTTTATCTGCTTATTGCTGTGCTTTTCCTCATGATCGCTGAGGCACACAAATTCTAGCACTAAGCTTCACTTGACTCCCTTTACTACAATGTTGGTCCATCCACCCTTCTTAGTGAAAATCTAAGTTGCCAAAGGAATGGCTTATTTTCCAGCCTTTCAATGATCTCCTTGGGATTTTCTTCCTTGGGCTCTTCAGCCTTAGGCTCATCAACCTTGGGTTTCTTCTTTGTTGCCACGTTTCTAGTAGACTCTTCTTGTTGTTCAACCTTGGATTTCTCCATTCTCTTGGCTCTCTCGTCTACTCGATCTACCCTTCTTAAAAGAACTCACGACTTGCTCCTCTGTTAAGCTTGATCCAATCATGTTAGCCATTGGAAGAGGTAACCGATTGTAATTGGCTAGTGGATTGGTCCTCGTGTTGGGCTCGTACGCCTCTGGGTTGGGAATTTGGCCTTTGTCAATCAAGTCTTAAATCTCATGGCGAAGACGAGTGCCATCGTCAATCTTGTGTCTAGTCACTTGGCAAAATTCACATCTTTCGTGATGTTTCTAATTCCTATGCAATGGATTTGGAAGCTCTCTCAGTGGCAATGGCTGTAAGATCCCTTCGGTTCTCAATCTTACAAAGATGTTAGGTAATGGTCTCCCCAAAAAATTGAGCTTCCTCTGTGAGGCAATCGCTTTCACCTCTACGTGCTTTGTGCTAGACCCACTAGCTTGGTGATACTATCTCATATTTCTTCTAGGGTTGTTATTATTGCTTCTCTTCTATCTAGCCTTCAAATCTTTTCTTTGAATGCCTAAGTCATACAAGTCTTCAAATGTTTTGATAAGGAAGCCTGCGAGTCTATCACTGATGAAGGCATGGGCTCCATTGATTACCATGCGGACCTAGTCCTTCTCCATAAGCCTGGTGGTCATGTTGGCGACCTTGGCCCTCAAACGGCTTATGACGCGTCATCTCCAAATCTTTCAAGGTTACCCCAATTGGGTGTTATGGCAATATTGCTCCACAAATTGCTTGGATAAATCCTCTTAATCTTCTCGAACTCTCTTGGGTAGGTTATTATGAATGGGGCTTTCATCCCGCCAGAGCATTTACGACCACAACACTATGTCAAAGCCTCTTTTGAGACTTAAAGGAACATAAATGGGCCATGGGTCTGTCTGAAGAATAGAGTCGTCACCCAATTATTCATTTGGGAATGAATGAGGGCAATCTGATCCTTTACTTCAGGACCTAAACTGCCCTCATCCGTTCAGAGACGGGTTTGGGAAGTTAGGTACGAGTCTTTTGACCCGCCCGAATCAAAATTCGGCCTCTACTAGGAAATACCAAATAAGAACATCTCACGCCATTACTTAGTCCACTTAATGTTGTTTGTTTTATGCACACATTTCATATTCATCTTTATAGACATGTGAGATGACTATTCAATCAAAGAAATTATAAATATCCATAGAAAAATGGAGGAGAATAGAGTAATTACCATCAAACATAGGGGAAGGGGAAAAGGATTACATCGCTTTTATTCTTCAATAAAATAAATTCTAAAATGTACATTCCTTTTATAAATTCAAACTATAGAGTACAAATGATTCATTTGAGACTCAATAGAGGATGAATTCCTCACCACCATATGTGGGTCTACTCAACTTCTGTTGAATGTCTACATTCATTCATTTAAGCATGCCTTCTAGGCAATGATCCCTTACCATCAATGTGTGTCTACCATCATTTCATGGCATCATTCATCCATAATTCTAACATATTCATATTATATTTGTACATTCATATATCAAACAAAGTCATAATTTAAGATCATGGCACTTCGACCTAGATTCAATAATTCTATCATGAAAATTGCTATTCTAGCATAATTCAATATTAATTCATGGCAATTCTAGCTAATCGTGGTTATCATGGCATACTCTAGCATAAACATGGCATTCCTAGTCTAATTCAAGCAATAAACTTCAATCATAGTTATTCTAGCTCGAACAAGACATCCAAGGGCAAAATGATAATTCCTACCTATTCTATGTTATTTCCTAGCATATATCAAAGCAAATATAAGTTCTACTAAGCATGTTTCTAAGCATTTGCAAAGAAAGTAAATTCCTAAATATGTTTCTAAATAAAGAAAAGAGAGCGGACTTACCTCGACACGCTTATCCATCTTGCAAAACAAGCAAGGGTTAGAACAATTCATAATAACCCGCAAAAAATAAATCCTAACATGCTCATTCTAAGCATAAATAAACCTCAACATGCTTAATTCTAAGCAAGAAAAATAAAGAAGATGATAAGAGGGAAGAGAGAATTTTGCTCTCAAGACGTACCATTCACGGGTTTAGAGCAATAGAACACTTGAACACTTTATACTGGAAAAGACTTCTCGAATTCTCGAGTGTGTCTTGAAGAGAAAGAAGATAGAATTATTCAAAATTCGGTGTGTCTTGAAAAGTGAGCCCACAGGGGCCGGGGGTGTGGGGAGTGTGGGGGGGTTGTTGGGGTTCATGTAGGTGAGCAAAGAATAAAATATGGAAGGTTCTTAATGAAAGTTTCTGAAAATACATGACTAACGGACGGACGGCTGTTACCAAACTGCCAGGCGACTATCAAATAGCCGACCGACTGTCACTTAATAGTCAGACGACTGTTAGATAGCTGACCAACTGTTGTTCAATAGTCGACCGGCTGTTTGACAAACAGGCAACTGTTCTCCCTACGACCCTTCCTCTTTTAGGACTTTGCAGTGCAGTCCCTTTTGACCTTCGTTTGTTTGATCATGTATAACTTTTCAAGTTTAACTTTGATTTACGATCCGTAAATTTCTATGAAAACTTGACATCGATAGCTTCGCAATAGTATATGGTTCATCATCAGATTCCTCTTAGATTAATTTATGTGATTATTCAAAGTCACATGTCAGTTTTCGAGACCTTTCATCAATCCCTTCTCATCTTTCCTTTCTTGGCTTTGAAGGGCATTTTGGTCATTTCTATTGCTCGACGTTCATATTCATTTCAAAATCAAGCCTAAAAAATGTAATGTTTATAGTTATGGTACCATACTACCATATCATCTTTGAGGGATAGCATGAAGTACTTCAATATCTGCTTCTTCGACAAAGGAGTGGTGGCCATGACAACTACATACTATCTGAAGTGCGTCTTTGGATTGCCCTCTCCATTAAATTTGGGCAAGTCTGATAGGCAAAATTTTGGTGGCAGATCATTATCCTTGATAAGTAGGATATCGTCTAAGTCTTCGACCCTTTTCAACCCCTTCTTTTTTATGAGGGATTGGACATTCTTCATGCCCTTGGACAACTACTTGACCGATTTGGGCTTATCGAGATTGATTGGGCATTTTCCCCTAACTCTGCCTTGGCTAGTCTCACCATCACCTTTGATTGGTGATTGGTTCATGTAGTTCGGTCCATTTCGTAGAGCTTCGATGAGTTGGGCCATTTGTTGTTTGAGGGTGGTGATATCAGCCCTCACCTGAACCATCTCGTTGTAGTTGTTGGGTGTGGCCATTTCGATGACCGGTTTTTCTTGCCTTATCAAATGACCACCTCGTCTAACCCAAGCTACGATGGCTGCAAAACAAATGTGTTAATGTCGTGCATGCATGCATGTGTGCATGATATGATGCAAGTTTATACAAGGGCATATACACACTTTCAGCCTTCTAACCTTTTCTCTCCCACACACGTAAAGTCAGATCTCTATTCCTAAGTTCTTTGGCCTCATTCCCAAGTCATAATCATAGGATGTGGGAATGTGAGGTTCTCTCACCTACTTTTAACAAACATGTTAATGTTGGATTCTCCTTGATTATCATAACATGGCTTCTAAACGTCATGATAACCTCAACTTGTGGCACATGTCCCCATATTGTTCTCATGGGTGATTTAACATGTGGCTTTCGTTCATGGTTTCATGAGGTCAAGTCGATGTTCTTCTAGTCATGGGGAGTTTACATCCATAGACATGCATTTCAGCATGGGTTTTGGATATTCACCCTATTAAAAATTTCCAGAGTCGTCTACATAGGCTTGAGTCTCGAAGGTCCAATGGTCTAGGCTCCTTCACGCAAGAGATGTCCCTTTGGGCCAATCTTTTTTTATACCAATTCAATGGTATGCGCTCAAAGGTGGTGACACCAACATGTGTTGTCTAGGGGTAGAATGGAGCCAAAGACTTCTCATGCCAATGCCACATGACTAGTTTAGGCAGTTCATGCTCATTGTGTGCAATAGTGTAGTGATGTAAGGACTCATTATACCAACACGAGGTATTAGAATTTGTTATCCCATAGAAGTCAACTTTTCTTATCCCTATGGAGTCATCAATATGAACGGGGCTTTCATCCTGTCAGGGTGTTTGCGACCATGACATTGTATCAAAGCCTCTTTTGAGGCTTAAGGGAACCCAAACAAGTCATGTCCACGTCTGGAGAAATGGAGTCACCACCCAATTCTTTAATTGGGAATGAATGGGGCCAATCTGATCCCTCACTTCAGGACCTAAACTACCCTCATCCCTTCAGAGACGGCTTCGAGAAGTTAAGTACAAGCCATTCGCCTCGCCTGGATCAAAATCTGGCCTTCACTAAGGTTTACCAATCTCATGCTGTTACATAGTCCACTTAAGTTGTTCATTTTATGCACACATTCTTTTTAATCTTTATTAGACATGTGAGGCGATTATTTAATGAAATAACAGTTATATATTCATCCATAGAAAGAGGAAGGAGAATAAAGTTACATTTTCGTCAAACATGGAGAAAGGGGAAGAGGATTACATCACTATGTTCTTCAGCAATAAAATAAATTCTATACAATATACATTCATCCACAATATAAATTCAAATATTAAACACAAATAGTCCATTTGAGACCCAATAGATGATGAATTCCTCACCACCATATGTGAGTCTATTCAACATCTATCAAACATCTACAAATATATTCTTACATTCAATTAGGCATTTACTGTAGGTAATAGTCCCTTACCATTAATGTGAGTCCACCATCACTTCATGGCGATCATACAACAACACTTCTAACATGATACATTCATAAAGTATTCATACATTTGAAAATTAAACTAAGTTGTAATTTAACATCATGGCATTCTAGCCTAGATTTGATAATTCTGTCATGACATTCTACCTATTGCTATTATGACATAATTCATATTATCATGGCATTTATGGCCTAAACATGGTGATCATGGCATATCCTAGCCTAATCATGGCATTTCTAGCCTCTTTCAAACAATTGAAATCAAACAAGGCTCTTCTAGCCCAATCCAAGCATTCAAGGGGCAATACGATAATTCTTATCTATTCTATGCTATTTCCTAGCATATATCAAAACAATTATAAGTTCTCCTATCATAATTCTAATCATGTGCTCCAAAGCATGTTTCCAAGTATTCGCAAAGAAAAATAAACTCCTAGACATGTCTTTAGGTAAAGAAGGGAAAGTTGACTTAACTTGACATGCCTATTTATCTCGCAAAACAAACAAGGCTTAGAACAATTCATAATAAACCTAGCATGCTTCTCAGCATCAAAATAAAACCTAAAATTGCTTGTTTTGAGCATAAACTAACCTAGACATGCTTAGTTCTAAGCAAGAGAAAAATAAAAGATAAAATAAGAGGGAGAGGAGAAATCTACTCTTAGGATGTACCCTTTTTGGGTTAAGAGCAATATGGAATGCTCGAAAAAAGACTTCTTCAATTCTGAAGCATTTCTTCAAGAGGGAGAAGAGAGGATTTCTAGATGTTCATGTGTGTTACAAAGTGAGAAGGGAGGTGTTTATATAGGAGAAAGTTGAAAGTGAAAGAGGAAGTTGAGAAACAAAAATGGAAGGTCCCAATTGAAAAATTCTGCTTCCATCGGCCCAATGGCTGGGTGACTGTTTGCACTATGAACCTTCCTATTTTACAATTTTGTAGTGTAGTCCCTTCTGACCTTCATCTATTCGATCATACATAACTTTTCAGGTTCAACTCCATTCATGATCCGTAAATTTTTATAAAAACTAGACATTTTTAGCTTCACAAAGGTATATGATTTATCAACAGACTCCTTCTGGATTAATTTTTATGAATTTGTGAAGTTATATGTCAGTTCCCTTTGTCAATTTCTTCTCAACCCTTTCCTCTTCAGCTTCTGAGGGTGTGAATGGGGCTTTCATCTGCCAGAGCGTTTACGATCATGACACTGTGTGAAATCCTCTTTCGAGACTTAAGGGAACAAAAATGAGCCATGGACACGTCTGGAGAAATAGAGTCACCACCCAATTATTCAATTGGGAATGCACTTTAAGACCTAAGCTACCCCTGCACTTTAAGACCTAAGCTACCCTCATCATTTCAGAGATGGATTTGGGAAGTTAGTTATGAGTCACTCGATCCATTGGATCAAAATTTGGCCTCCACTAGGGCATACCAAATAAAAATGTCTCATATTGATATACAATTCACATAAGGTTGTTTGTTTTATACACACATTTCAAGCTTTATCTTCATTTAGACATGTGAGGTATTCAATCATAGTAGTTGTATATTCATGCAAAGAAAGGGGGAGGAGAATAGATTATATTTACTTCAAACATGGGGGAAAGGGAAGAGGATTACATCGATTGTTCTTCAACAGTAAAGTAAATTCGACTTTAAATACTTCAAAAATATTTCATACACTCATAAAAGAAATCATACATTCAAATATCAAATATAAACAATCACTTCAAGACTCAATAGATAATTAATTATTCACCACTATATGTGAGTCTATTCAATGTCTATCTAGCCTCTTTCATGGCATTATTCAAACATGCATTCAATTATTCTAAGTGATGGTCCCTCACTGCAAACATGAGTCCACCACCACTTCATGGCATCATACAATTAAAAATGGTATATTCATACATGTGTTCATATCAATCAATTAGAATTCTAACTAAAGCCATAATCTAGAATCATGGCACTTCGACCTAAATTTGATAATTCTATCATGGTAATTCCATCCAGCATAATTCACATCAATTTATAAGGAATCATGGCGTTTCTAGCCTAAACATGGTTATCATGGCATATTATAGTTTACTTGAAGCAATCATGGTAAAGTAAAGCTATTCTAGTTGAATCAAAGCATTAAAGGGCAATTAAGGCAATTCATACCTATTCTATGCTATTTCCTAGCATACTTAAAAGCAACTGTAAGTTCTTCTAGCATGATTCTATTAATGTGCTCCTAAATATAATTCTAAGACATTCGTCAAGAAAATAAACTCCTAAACATGATTCTAATAAAAGAAAGGAAAGTGGACTTATCTCGACGCATGTTTCCACCTTGCAAAACAAATAATGGATTAAACCATTCTATAAAATCCTAATCATGCTTATAGGTATCAAAATAAATCCTAAACATACTAATTCTAAGCATAAACAACCCTAAACATGCTTAATTCTAAGCAACAAAAATAAATGAGAGAATAAAAACACTACAAGAAAAATGAGAATAGATGATTGACACTTTATGACAAAAATCATTATATCATAAAAGGATGATGGAGTCGTGATAGAATTATGATCTATCAGACACTTAATGATGTAATTGTGATAAATTTTTTGTCTATCAAGAATCGATGATAGACTAGTGATAGAAATTAACTCTATCAAAAACTTTATGATAGAATTTTCTTATTGACCATGTTTGACTAAATTTTGAATTAATATTTTATTTAAAAAAATCAGTAAATGCCTTAAAAAAAAAACCTAGAGTGAATTACTTTTCATTTTCCTCCAATAAAACTTTCCCCTACACCATCCATTTCAACCCCAATATATTTTTTTCTTTATTCTTATTGCCTTTACCTTTTGCATTATCACTACAATAAAAATTAGCTCTATTCATTAATTTTTTTTTTTACAATTTTAAAAAAATACTTGTCTTATCACACACATATATATTCATGGCAAAAGATAAATACTACTTAACTCTCTAAAATCTCTCAAAATCCCTAACTCTCACTACAATAAATAACATATTTAGTAGCATTACATTGTAGCATTTTTTTTATTTATAATGCTACTAAAAGTTTATTTTTTGTGCAACATTTTAGAAAAGAATTATTATTTAATTTTTTTAATTCATAAAATGTAAAAATATATAAAAATTTAAAAAATGTTATTTATTTATGAAATAAAAAATAAATTTTAATTTTATTGAAATATAATTCTTGAAACAAAAAAATAAAGAAATAATATAATATTTAAAATTTAAAGAAATGAATTAATATTTATTTAAAAAACTTATAAATTAGGAATATGAAAAGAAAAAATCACTGTTAAATAATATAATTTTAATCATGATTCATTAAATAATATATTTGAGGGTTTTTTATAATACTATCAACTATATTATTAATTGAGAAGTCAAACAATGATTTTAATAATATTTGTGGGTTATCAATGTTCAAATTTGTCATTTCAAAATAAGAGACAAATATGAAAATTCTGTGTATAAAAAATAATCACTTCCTCCTCTTTCCGATATTGACTTTCCCTCTCTCACTTTCCCTCTTTTATCTTTCATTTCCCTCTTTCACTCATAGACTTAAAATTCGCTCTTAATTTCCAATGCCAAATCCTTGATTTTATCTGCTCTCTCTCGTATTACAAATGCCAAATCCCCAATCGAAAGTGCCCTAAAAATCTTGGCAAAATATTTCAGATTCTTGGCGTCCTCACTTTGCGAGGTTACAGTCAAGAAAAACGCGAAATCTCTGGTAAGTGCTTCCATCTCCAACCTGCGAGGTGAGTCAATGCTTTTTAGCTCCTTGTTAACTTCATTTCATTTTCTGATGCAATCTTGAATCAAATTTTATGTGTTATTGGTTTGTTGAACATGCTGTGTGCATGTTTTTAGGTGGATTGATTAATTTGAATGAAAGGGAAAAATGGGTTTTGTTTAAAATGAGAAGATGATTGTGATGCCCACCTATTATATGTACTTTGAGAACTTCATTTTTTCTCTAACGTCTCACTATTATAATTTTAAAAAATATTAATGCGAACACTTGTTGATGAGGAGGATAACAGAGCAGAGGCTGTGACAATAAGAAATGAAAATAAAACAAACAAAAATTTAAACTTAGTGGCTGTTTTGTTTAACTGTTGACACATCCGAAAAAGGATTGTCTCCCAAGTATAGGAGTGTCGAAGTAATAAAACCCGGTGAGACCGGGGTCGATCCACGAGGAAGGGAATTTAAGCGTTACAAATTATAAGCTAAACAAATATGATATGAATAATTCAAAGAAATGACAAGATAATATCAATAAATATGTAAGATGGTAGGCGGTATTAGCGACCATTCAAATATAAAACAAAAAGCAAGAGGAGGTAAAACCATCCATGGAAATAGGTGGTATAACCAACCCTAGTAAATTAAAGAACAATTTCATAAGGTGGTAGAACCTACCATAGTAAATAAAATAAAAAGTTCATAAACAATAGAATAATTAAAATACAAGAGGGATTAACACAATAACAATGAAGGCTAAGGTTAGGGGATCCGCCCTTGATATTTCAAATAAGGATAATAACCCATTTTAGTTATATGAATTATATTTGTTTCATTACCAATATTTATACCACTTCTTGTAAATGGGTTCAAGCATCCAATGTGCCAATCATCATATGTCTACAATAAATCAAGGTTCCTAACTAGATTCGTGTCGGTAAGGAAGAACCAACATCATCTAGAAAGGATCCAAGCATTTGATGTGCCAAGGATTGTCGACAATGGATCAAGACCTCCACTTTACGAGTGGTGTCAAGATTGATTAAGAAATTAAATATAAATCATATTGAATAAACATTATAAGATTAAGATTATTAAGCACATATTAAGGGTTAGAGAATCCTTATTCTCATATCAAGGGTTTTCACCCTTTCACCTTAGCAAAAGAGAAATTAGAAGAACATTATAATAGAAAGAAAATAAAATGCAAGATAAAGAAAATTCATTAACAACATAAACACACAAAACACAATACAAGATCCTAGCCAAAGCCAAAATGTTCCAGCCAAGGCCAAGATGCCCAAATGGGTCACAAGGCACCTCTATTTATAGATACATCCAGGGGCAAACTTGTCAAATTACAAGGGCATAATTGTCAAATATTCGTTGTAAATATCTTTGACAATTGGGATCATTAGGCACCGACTTTGACCATCAATTTTGACATCGAAATGTTGTGAATTTTAATCACATGTCTTCATGAAAGTTGTAGATATTCTCTCAGCTTTCTAGAACATATTGATTTGCACAATTTGGATACGTATTTTGAGAGATACGGTCCACATACTGAGGCCTGGTCAGACTGGGCTGGGACTCTAAATGGGTTCACTTCAAGCCCAATTTTGGTCCACTAAGAGCCCGAATTTGATGATGCTTGTGAAATGCAATCTTATAGACAATTAAATCAGCTTTCAAAAACATTAAGAATTGCACCATTCTGATCTATAAATAGAGAGTTATGCCCATTTTACCGAACCTGTAACAAAACCAAAATTAAGAGAAATTAATTCCAAAGATGCAAATGCTACAAATATGCTTAAGTTGAGGAATTTAATAACACTATTAATGCAATATGATGAAATAAACTCTTATTAAACATGCATATTTAAGTGTTCATCACACCCCCAACTAGCTTATTGCTAGTCCCTAGCAATTAAAGCGTTATTATTTAGAAGTGATTTATAGAATTTTACATCCAAGGTGGTCATTATTGCACTCTCCTTGATTTTATCCAAATAAACAAACTCTCAACCCTTTTTTATTTTGTTTTTATTTTATGACTCATGTACCCTTCAGTCAAGATATCCACAAACCTTCTTTTGTGCCAGTTGAAACATGACTATGGGCTGATAGAAATAAAGCCTATCGGTTCTAGTATTTGTTAAGCTCAACAACCTAAGGTAGGGGGATATTGATTCATTTTTATACATTTTTTCTTTTTTTTTTTTTTTTTTTTTTTTTGCAAGAATGCATTCTTTAACCCATGTAGCGAGCCTAGGCTAATGACTCCCAGACCAGTTGGCCTCTAGGCACTAGGTGTTAAGACACCCCTACGAGCTTAACGACTCGGGTTGCGGATGCTTTAATTTTTACTTAGAACTTGTGGATAGTGCAATGTTCGATCCATTAAGCTTTCTCCTTAATCCATGTAGCGAGCTTTGGGCCAATAGCTCCCAAACCAGTTGGTCTTAGGGTATTAGGTGTTGAGGCACCCCTCGGGCTTAATTGCTCGAATTAAAGAGGCTACGAGACCAAACTTATCCACAATTGCTTTCTCTTTTTTTTTATTTTTTTTCACTTTTTTTTATTTTTATTTTTATTTTTTTTTTTTAAACTTTCCCTTTCCTTTGTGTTGTTATCCTAAACAAAACAAAAGAACTCAAATATTACAACATTTCATTTCGCCACCCACAATCATGCATCAAGGTATGTGTGTGTGTGAAGAAAGATTCATAGATACTTGCTTAATGAGCACATGAGCACACAATTTATTAAATGATAAGGTTGTGAGAGTTCATAGATTTGAATGATTCAAAGTGAAATGAATAAGACTTCCTTGTTATAAAATTCAAAAATCAAGTCTAAATAATATCAAGTTAGCTAAAATGAGTTCATAAGATCAAAATAAAATGACAAATGGGTTAGAATGGGTTTCAAGAGTTCAAACTGGCCCTCCATACTCTGCCATTCCTGACCCAGAATGCGTCTCGAGAGGATTTGAACTCCTTACACCGCACTCTGAATTTAATTACTAACTCACTTTTTTTTTTAAGAAAAAGAAAATTCAAGACACACTTATGTCTACTATCCTTCCCCCCCAACCAAATGAAACATTGTCCTCAATGTTTAATTGTAGAGAGATAAAGTATAGAAGACATTACCTGAAGCTTCTGTTATTCAAGAGAGATGACCTGAAAGACTCATAAAATAACATGCTAAAAATAAAATAAAATAAAATAAAGGACAAGAAGAAAAAAAATACAAACGGAGATTCAAATCCAATTTGCACTTTTTGTTGTCGCCCTCATGCCCAATTTAATTTGAGAAGTACTAGTGGGTCAGGTCTACTCAACTTCTTGTAATTTGTCAAGTAAACTCACCAGCAGAATGTGTGTCGCGAAAGTGGCAGAAACAAGGATCTTCCGGCCCAAGTGGATAAAATTTTGTTCCACAGCTGCATCAACAAAACTTATCAAAGGATCAAAGAAATTTTTGACATTCAACAAACCTAGGGGTTTTTGATGGAGATTCAGTTGGGCCCAAGAGGCAAATAGAAAAATTTCTTCAAGAGTGCCAAAGCCACCTGGTAAAGCAATAAAGGCATCTGAATTGATGAGCATATGTGCCATGCGTTCATGCATAGAGGAGACCTGTAACTCCTTCCCAACTGTTTTTCCAACAATACTTTCTACAGCCAAAGCTTTAGGAATAACTTCTAAAACTTGAGTACCTCCTACATGTGCAGCTGTTGACACACAACCCATTAACCCGAGGCTACCTCCCCCATAAACAACATGAATCTTTCTTCCAGCCAGTAGCCTACCAAGATAATTCGCTACTTCTACGAACTCTTCACTTTTACCTGGTCGAGATCCACAGAATACACATATCCTTTGGATTCGACGTTTTGAAGTTCCCTCCATGTCTATGTAACTCTCTAACTATGTGTGAAGAAGAGAACAAGACATGTGGGATTTATGGAGTGCAAAAAGGTATGCTAATGATGATATCTATCTAGGTAGCTCGGATTGTTTGTTGAAAAAGTTGACAATAATGCAAAAAAAAGGTCAAAAGATGATGAAATAAGACACCATAAGTCAAACAAAAGATACAAATTAAAAAATGACAGCAATGAGGTATTAAAATTCAAAAATGATGGCACGCATGCATATGTACAGGTAGTTGTGACTGTGGCTCACATCTTCCTCTGGTTTTACGTTCAGAAACGGCTTAAACACCTTCTATGAGTTGGGGATATGCTTCCCATCCAGTTTTCTTATAAACTGGCAAACAAGGTCGTAGAGTCAGATTCCCAAGACTATAGCGTTCCTGTTCATCTCGGAATTGTGTCCACAAATTAAAAATTTCACGCTGCACAAGTCCACAAGAATGCGTCTCAAGAGTCGTTCGGATATCATCCAAAGACTCATTACTCAGTCCATTCTTGATGAACTGTAGTTTATCCTTCTCGATGTTAGACCAAATATCCCTAAGGAGCGGCAACGCTGGTTTACAAGTCAGCTGCACATCTTGGAACACTTGTAACCTTTTCGCTTTCGCCTTTTGGCGTAGTAGCTTTTTCACAAACCATGGATATGGGAAACAAGATATCTGAAACTCTAAGGAATCGAACCTTGGCTTTCTCAATTAACCATCTTAAATCGCAAGGAATCCTTTAAGCTCAACAACCTTAGTCTCTCTGCACGAGCTTTATAAATTTTAAGCAAATCATTTTGAGGAAGAGAGGGAAAATGTTTGTGCAATTTTGAGAGAATTGTATCCATGTGAAGAAAATGAGAGAGAAGAGAAGAAAATGGATGCAAGGTGAGCAACAGTTTTTAGGGAACTGAAAAACCGACTTTAAATGTCACGGAGTACCGTATCCGCCACTTGACCGGGAAAAATCAATCCTTAAAAGGATCGATTAAAGCAATGGACTCTTCGTTTTGGGCAAAATTTTCAAAGAATGGTTTTAACCGTTGTCCATTAACTTTAAACACATTACCATTCTTTGGGTTCTCAATTTCAACTGCTCCATAAGGGAAAACATTTTTAACAATAAAAGGCCCAGTCCAACGAGACCGAAGTTTACCAGGAAACAAATGCAATCTTGAATCATACAAAAGAACTTGTTGTGAAGGTTCAAAATATTTTCTAACAATGGATTTGTCATGAAAAACCTTCATTTTTTCTTTGTAGATTTTAGAATTTTCATAAGCCTCATTACTGATTTCTTCAAGTTCACTTAGTTGGAGTTTACGTAACTTGCAAGCATCATTCAAATTTGTGTTGAATGTTTTAATGGCCCAATAAGCTTTATGCTCAATTTCCACAGGTAAGTGACAAAGTTTTCCATAAACTAGTCTATAAGGAGACATTTCCAATGATGTTTTAAAAGTAGTTCGGTAAGCCCAAAGTGCATCACTAAGTCTTAAAGACCAATCTTTACGATTTGGGTTAACCGTTTTTTCTAAGATCTGTTTTATCTCCCTATTAGCTAATTCAACTTGTCCACTTGTTTGTGGGTGATAAGGTGTAGAAATTTATGGGTTATTCCATATTTCTTCATTAAAGTTTCAAATGGTTTGTTACAAAAATGTTTACCCCCATCACTAATAATGGCTCGAGGAATTCCAAATCTACTTAAGATATTCTTCTTCAAGAATTTGACAACTGTTTTGTGATAATTGTTTCGACATGGAATTGCCTCGACCCATTTTGAAACATAGTCTACTGCAACAAGGATGTACACAAAACCAAATGACGGTGGAAAGGGTCCCATAAAATCAATACCCAACAGTCAAAGATTTCAACGACAAGAATGGGATTCAACGGCATCATGTTTCTTTTTGAAATAGATCCCAATTTTTGACAATTTTCAAACGTTTTGCAAAATGCATGTGCATCTTTAAATAAGGTGGGCAATAAAATCCACATTGTAAGATCTTAGCAGCTGTTTTTCTAGATGAAAAATGTCCTCCACATGCTTCAGAATGACAACAGTTAATGACACTACTTACCTCATTGTCGGGTATGCATCTTCTCATTATTTGGTCTGGACTATATTTGAACAGATATGGGTCATCCCAGTAAAAATTTTTCACCTCGGTTAAAAATTTTCTTTTGTCTTGAGCATTACAATGAGGTGGCATTTTCCCTGTCGCAAGAAAATTTACAATGTTAGCAAACCAAGGTACAGTAGCAACAGAAAATAAAAAATCATCAGGAAAAGAATCATTGATAGGTGAAGTTTCAATTAATGTCTCTGTCGTTAGTCTTGAAAGATAGATCAGCAACGACATTTCGGCTCCTCTTATCCTCTATGTGATGTTGGAGTCTTGGAGCAATAAGATCCCACCGTAGCAATATCGAGGTTTGCACATGCGTTTCACATAAATATTACAGCGCATGGCAGTGTAAACAATTGTTGGAGAGCCCATTAAATAAGATCGAAATTTATCCAATGCAAATACTCCTGCAAGTAGTTCTTTCTCAGTTGTTGTGTAATTCATTTGTGCATCATTTAAAGTCCTACTTGCATAGTATATTACATAAGGCTTACCTTCTTTTCTTTGTCCTAGGACAGCACCAACGGTATAGTCACTTGCATCACACATCAATTCAAAGGCAAGGACCAATCAGGAGATTGCATAATTGGAGCAGTTGTTAAAAGTCCAATTAGTGTATCAAAGGCATTTTGACATTCTTGAGTCCATTCAAAGGAAGTATCTTTTATTAAGAGGTTACCAAGAGGTTTAGATATAGCACTGAAATTTCTTATGAA
>SNVD02006151.1:0-23856 GCA_013180625.2 Boswellia sacra
TTTACAAAGGCTAAAAGGGGTAACTAGGGATCAATTTCAGTCAAGGTTGGCTATTAAGGCTCAAACGGTCCAAAGATGGCCTAAATCATTTCCCCAATGTTGCACAGTCTAGGATTTCGCCTCGAGTGACCATCAACAAGTTCTAGAATTCATTAAAATCTGAAGAAACATTTAAATTACATAAACTTTCTCTAAGTGAACAAATAACTCAGTGATAATAGCTCAGTGCTCAATGTTGTGCAAGGAATCAAAAGCAAAGCGAAAACCAATAAACATTTCAAGCACACAGATCCATGCATCATTTATCATTTTTCCAAGAGTTATTCTTAATTCAATCATTATCTTATCATCGACCCACAAAATGCAAGAAAAGAGGTACGTGGCGTTGTTACACCTGAGTCAAGATGTATATTTCAACAATCCTTAGGACCAGTAGCCCAACGACTTAAGGTTTCTAGCCTATATACCTGTTATTATGCAAGAACAAAAAGAGAAACAAGACAACTTCAAATAACGGAAATAACTATAAACTACAGATTTATTTAGAGAGAATGCGTTTCAAGGGTTAAAGGAAACCCCATATTCTGCAATTCTCAGGTTTTTTCCACAAATTTTTTTTTTGAATCGAAACTGATAAAGATAAAAACACATAACAACTCTAAATTATGCAAAACTAAACTCACTCATAAAATAACAAAGTTCAACAAGTCAGCAAACAAAAACAAGTTAGTTAGAATGGGTCTAAAAAGTTTAGAAGTTAGCCTCCTTATTCAGCCATTATGGATTGAAGAGATCCAGAATGCGTTTCAAGAGAACTTAAACTTTTTAAGCCACCACTCTAAAAGCAAAGATTAAAAAATATTACCTGCGGTGAAAGAAACAACCTGAAAAAAACTCAAAAGAAATGACATAAAAAAACTCAAATAAACACAATAAAGAGAAAGTAAACGAAAATGAAGCAAACCAGCAGATAGAGATTACAGATGGAGCGTTAAATCCAGTTTACGCCTCTTATCGCCTTCTCCAAACCAATCTATCCGAGCCATTGTTGAATCAGACGAATAGACGAATTCTTGTAGTTTATCAATTAACTCCCCTGCAGTTGAAGCTGTAACCAGGATTTGCCTCGCCGACGGTGAGATGAAGTTTTTTTCTACAGCTTGATCAAGAAAGGACAACAAACCATCAAAAAAATTATTGACATTTAAAAAACCAATGGGTTTCCGATGGATGTTTAGCTGTGCCCAAGAGGTGATTTGAATATCTCCTCTAATGTACCATAACCACCGGGCAAAGCTATAAATGCATCAGATTTAATGACCATATGTGCAATACGCTCATGCATACTAGAAACCTGTAACTCTTCCCCCATAGTGTTGCCTACGATATCTCGTACAGCTAATGGTTTAGGGATAATGCCGAGAACTTTGCTCCCTCCTAGGGATGCAGCTGTTGACACACACCCCATTAACCAAAGACTACCCCCTCCATAAATCAAATGAATACCCCTCGCAGCTAATGTCCTACCAAGATCAAGAGCTGCTGTTGTAAACTCTCCATCTTTACAAAATTACGATCCACAAAATACGCATATATTTTGGAATCGCCGAATTGGTGTTTTCTCCATTTCTAAAAGTGCTCTAAACTTGTGCAAGACAATGATGTACGTTAAGTATTATGCGATTCAAGTGCAAGACAGGTTATAAAATGACATTTCAAAATATGCAGCATGGATATATACACACGTACAACTCTCAAATTTGACACATGGGGACATAATTTCGGTGGGGGTTGCTCGATGCAGATTTATCGCCCCAAGATTTGAAAAAATGAGATATGCTTTCAGCGAGGTTTGACAAAACCTACACACTTGTCTCCCACGTGAAGCATGAAAAATGGAGATACACTTTCGGTGGGGGTTGACAAAACCCCCACACTTGTCTCCCACGTGTACTTATGCCATAGGATAGTCATATGGTTTGTCAAAAAGAAAACTTGAAATTAAAACAAACAAAATCAATAAACAACAACAACACAAAAACAACATTGATAATCAGATCAAACGAAACAAGAAAAAAATTCTACAACAACAACACACATTCAAATTACAAGTAGTTGTGATTGTGACTCACATCTTCCTCTGGTTTTACGTCCAGTAACGGCTGAAACGCCTTCTATGAGTCGGGGATTTGCTTCCCATCCAGTTTTCTTATAAACTGGCAAACAGGGTCATTTTTAGTTAGATTCCCTAGACTATAACACTGCAATTCATCACGAATTGTGTCCATAGATTAAGCAATTCACGCTGAACAAGTCCACAAGAATGTGACTCGAGAGTTAACAAAACATTATCCAGCGACTCATTACTCAAACCATTCTTAATAAATGAAAGTTTATCTTCTCTATTCCGGACGCAAAACCTAATGAACGACAAGTCTGGTTACAATTCCATCTAGCACATTTATAACATACTTGTAACCTTTTCGCTCTTCGCCTCTTGGCGTAGTAGCTCTTTCCAAGACCCGGCATGTATTTTGCGAGATTAATGTCCGGCTCACCGGACAATCTCACCTTGGCTTCGATAAGCCATCGATATCAGCAGGCACATTTAAGAGCATCAATGCCCAAAGTCTAGTCATCCGTACTTTATAAATTTTAAACACAGCATTTTGAGGAAGTGACGGGAAATATTTACGAAGGTTCGATAGAAAGATATCAGCATCCATTGAAGAGAAGAAAAGGAGAGATATTACCGATAATGCGATTGAGTTTGTTCTTCTCCCAGATAAGCACGTTTCAAACCTTCGAACAATGGCTTCAACTCCCGTTTGAATGTTTCCTCAAGCTGTTTCACAACTGAACTCGAAGCACGGAATAATCAAATTAAACACAAGAAAAGAAAAGAAAAGAAAAGAAAAGAAAATAGAGACACATAAAAGAAATAAAAACACAAGAGCAAATGAAAATCAAAAACAAACAACAAAGCAAATGAGACAAATGGCAAAGAGAGATAAAACCTGATCAATTATAATAGCCAATGAGATGAATCTCCTCGAAACACAAAAATTGATCAATACTACCTTCTTTTCTTTGTCTCTTTTTATTTATATTTCAAAAACATTGGGTTGCCTCCCAATAGGCGCTTGGTTTAACGTCCTCAGCCTGACGTTATCTGTCCTCACCCATCAAGATAAGTTGGCTCGTAGAGAGGTACCTCATCGATGGTACCCTAGCAGTCACTGAATTCTCGTAATGTGAAGAAAGGGGGGGGCCTTCAACCTACCTGTGCCCATTCACCTTGAATGGACTTTAGTATCCGTTTTTTATAAGCTCTTGATTTCCACTGGCACTGCAGCCAGGGGAAAGTGGACATTATGTTGGATTGTGAGGGACGGAGAACCATACAAAATAACAAAAAGGTCTAACTCCATCGAGATCGTAATTTACCTGGAAATAACTTTGAGGCGAGAATGCGAATAAAAGACTTTCTGTCCACTTCAAAATTCTTGCCTGGAGATCATTTTATCATGAAATGACCTTACTAGTTCTCTCCTTGTAAATTCTGGAATTCTCATAGGCATCATTTCTAAGTTCTTCCAATTCTTGCAGTTGAAGCTTCCTTTGTTCACCAGCAGCATCCATCTCCAAGTTACAAATCTTTACTGCCCACCATGCTTTGTGTTCGAGCTCTACCGGAAGGTGACATGGCTTACCATAGACTAACCTGTACGGAGACATACCAATAGGTGTCTTGTAAGCAGTCCGGTATTCCCAAAGTGCATCATTCAATCGTAGGCTCCAATCTTTTCGGTTCGGATTCACTGTCTTCTCGAGAATGGACTTGACTTCTCGATTTGAAACTTTAACTTGACCACTAGTTTGTGGATGATATGCAGTAGACACCTTGTGAGTGATGTTGTATTTCTTGAGCAAGGCTTCAAATGATCGGTTGCAGAAGTGTGTCCCTCTGTCGCTAATCATGGCTCTTGGTGTTTCAAATCTCGCAAAAATGTTAGATTTCACAAAATCTACAACAACTTTAGAATCATTAGTTCTCGTAGCTTTTGCTTCCACCCATTTAGAAACATAATCCACAGCAAGTATAATGTACACATTACCAAAAGATGAAGGAAAAGGACCCATGAAATCAATACCCCACACATCAAAAATCTCGACAATAAGTATAGGGGTTTGTGGCATTTGATTTTTGGCACTTAAATTACCTGTCCTTTGACAACGGTCACAAGCTTTGCAGAATAGATATGTATCTTTGAACAATGATGGCCAGTAGAATCCACAATCAAGAACTTTGAGGGCTGTTCTTTTTGGTCCGAAGTGACCTCCACATGCATAAGAATGACAAAAGGTTAAAATTGAATTAAATTCAGATTCAGAAACGCACCTTCTTATCACTTGGTCAGAACAATGCTTCCATAGGTACGGATCATGCGCCAATATTAATACTTGGCAATGGGTTCTTGATCTGGTGTCTCTTTGAGCTCGAGTCAAGTCATGTGTAGCTTATTGTATACTAAGTTAGTGTGACAATATCTGCATACCAAGGGGCTACTACATTTAGAGACAATAATTGTTCATCTGGAAAACTTTCTTGTAATGGCAGTGCTTTCTTTTCATGGACAATGCGACTGAGATGGTCTGCAACTAAGTTTTCACTTCCCTTCATGTCTTTGATTTCCAAGTTAAACTCCTGTAAAAGGAGTATCCACCTGATAAGCCTTGGTTTAGCATCTTTCTTTGTGAGCAAGTACCTCAAAGCTATTCGTTGACCCAAAACGGCACCCACAGCGTAGTCACTTGCATCGCACATGATCTCGAATGGATGATTCCAATTCCGAGATTGGATTACTAGAGCCGAAGTCAAGAGTTCCTTCAATTTCTCAAATGCCTCTTTGCATTTCTCATCAAATTCAAAGGCCACATCATTCTGTAATAATCTGCATAGGGCCAATGCTATCTTCGAGAAATCTTTGATGAATCTGCAATAGAAACCTGCATGGCCAAGAAACGAACGAATATCCCGCACACTTGTGGGAGGTGGTAAGGAACATATAAGATCTATCTTGGATTTATCAACCTCTATACCCTTAGCAGAAATAACATGTCCCAAAACTATATCCTGATCTACCATAAAATGACATTTCTCCCAATTCAGAACAAGGTTAGTTTCTATACATCTTTGAAGTATAAGGGTAAGGTTGTCAAGGCATTTATCAAAAGAATCACCAAAAACACTAAAGTCATCCATAAATACCTCAATAATGTTCTCAACATAATCAGAGAAATACTTACCATACACCTTTGGAAAGTGGCAGGGGCATTGCAAAGACCGAATGGCATGCGTCGATAGGCAAATGTACCGATTGGGCATGTGAATGTAGTTTTCTCTTGATCCTTAGGGGCAATGACAATCTGATTATATCCTGAATAGTCATCAAGAAAACAATAATGAGAATGACCTACTAATCTCTCCAGCATTTGATCAATGAATGGCAAAGGAAAGTGATCCTTGCGAGTTGTAGAATTGAGCTTTCGATAATCAATACAAACTCGCCACCCGGTTTGGATACGAGTGGGAAATAGTTCATTATTGTCATTCTTAACCACCGTAACACCAGATTTCTTCGGAACAACTTGGACTGGACTCACCCACTTGCTGTCCGAAATTGGATAAATCACATCCACATCTAACAATTTCAGGATTTCTTTCTTGACAACTTCCATCATGGGAGGATTCAACCTCCGCTGTGCTTCTCTAGTGGCCTTGGATCCCTCTTCTAACAAGATGCGGTGCATGCATACGGCTGGACTAATACCTTTGATGTCAGCGACTGTCCACCCAATGGCTGTTTTGTGATCTCGGAGCACTCGGATGAGTTTCTCTTCTTGTAATTGTGCAAGACCCTTTGCTATTATGACTGGCAAAGTATCTTTCTCACCTAGGAATACATGCTTCAAATGATCTGGAAGAGGCTTAAACTCCAAGACAGGTGCTTTCATCACGGAAGGTAGAAGTTTCTCATTAGATAAAGGCAATTCAATGTACGAAACATCATACCTGTTTGTGGTTATAGCTATGATCTCATCTAAGCTTGCCACAGCTTCCTCCCTTTGTTTGGACACTTGTATAAAAATTCTTGATTCTTTAGAATTTTCTGTCCCTATGTGCTCACTAATAGCTATATCCAATCCATTCTTGCGAGTTAACTCAAAACATTGTTGTGGCAAAGAATCAATAACGTCAATTGCAAAAACAGAATGTAAGTCACTAGGGTACCTCATTGTCTCAAAAATATTGAAACAGATAACCTTGCCATCAAACTCTATGGTGAGAATACCATCATGAACATCAATCTTTGTTCTAGCAGTTTTCGAGAATGGTCTCCCCAAAAGAATCGGTGTTAGATTAGGAGATGTCCCATCCTCCATTTCAAGAACATAGAAGTCTGCTGGGAAAACCAATTGATTTACCTGCACAAGCACACCTTCCACAACACTTTTGGGATATGCATTAAAATGATCAGCAAACTGAATGGTAATACCAGTTTTTGCAAAAAGTCCAAGATTTAAAGAAGCATAAATAAATGGCATGACATTAATAGATGCTCCCAAATCTAACATAGCTCTTTCAAATTTAGTTTTACCAATGGTGCATGGAATGGTGAACGTACCTGGATCTTTGCATTTCGGAGGAATTTTTCTTTGTAGAACAGCTGAAACATTTTCCCCTACACTTACTTTCTCATTTCTTTTTAACTTTCTCTTGCTAGTGCATAACTCCTTGAGACATTTTGTATAATGAGGTACTTGCTCGATAGCATCTAGAAGTGGTATATTTACCTCGATTTTGTGATAAGTTTCCAGGATTTCTTGTTCTTGTTCCTTCTTCGATTTTGCAAATCTACTAGGAAAAAGTGGAGGAGAAACATATGAAGGAATGGGAGTTATAGGATTTACCTGAGAAGTCAGTGTTTTGTTCATGGTGGAAGTGGTGTCATCTCCTTCATCAGTTTGTGATTTCTTTGGCAGGACATCTAATTGCTCTTCATTTTGCAAAGTTATCGCACAAGAATTCTCTCTTGGATTGATCATCGTTTGAGAAGATAATTCTTCTAAGCCTTGACCCTCTAATTTGCTCATGCTAGTGGCCAATTGTCCCATTTGATTTGCCAGGTTTTGGATACTGGCCCCAGTTTCCTGCTGGAATTGCATTGTATTAGTGGCAAGTGCATCAACAATGTCCTGGAGAGACATACCTGAGTTTTCTGGAGCTGGTTGTGGTGCTGGTTGTGGCATTGGTGGTGGTTGCATTTGAAATGGTTGTTGCACTCTAGGTTGATTAAAACCTTGTTGCCAATTTGGTATGCCATTTGGGGTGATTGGTTGATGATTCCCGTAACTAAAATTAGGGTGATCTCCCCATCTGGCATTGTAAGTGTTAGAGAAGGGATCATACCATTGCCTTATTTGTCCTGGAAATCCACCCATGGCATTGGCTTGTTCCATATATTCTTCTTGTAAAGTTGGATACATGTCGATTGGATGCTCCATAGTAGAATATACCCTACATGCATAAGATTTCTGCATATCTCCTACAGCCATGTTTTTCACAAGAGAAGTTAGCTCAGAAAGTTGTTGTTCAATGTTCTGAGTGCTTACCTCATTTACTCTCCATGGTAGTTGTGGCTCAAATCTGCCACTGAATTGATGGAAGTTTACTGCCATGTCGTCTAAACACTAACAATCAAAAAAGAAAAACAAACAAAAATATGAATCAACAATGAAAACAAAATAACAAATTGATTAGAAAATCAATCCTCGGCAACGGCGCCAAAAACTTGATGCGTTCGAAACTAGCAGTATACTAGTCGCACAAGTAATAAAGTGATAAGTAAGATATCGTTCCCACGATGATTGATTCTAATTGAATTTGTTATTTCCAGCAACAATTAACTAAATGGGGGGGTTTTGTTGAATGATTAACTAAATGAAATAAGAATGTAAATTAAGAATAACAAAACAGAAGTTAATTTGAATAAAAGATCAATAAGAGAAATCTGGTTAAGGGATCATTCTCTACCACAAGATATGGATTTGCGAATTAATCATAGAATTGTCATCCAATTACACCATTGAAATTATCAACCGTAGATAACAACAAGCTCTATTATCCCAATCTTTCCTTACTTGTTGTTAAATAAAACAGGCTCTTTATTTAATCTCTATCCATTAAACAACCTAGAACAAGCTCTCTAAATTTAATTCAATGGATTCATTACGATAAGAAAGATAGGTTGATCTAAGCAATAAACACACAAGCTCGGATTATTTAACTTAGGTTGTATTCTCCAATTGTAATCTCTGATCACAATTTTGCTACTACAGATTAGAAATTCAAGAGAAAAAAAAAAAAAAAAAAAAAAAAAAAAAAAAATAGAAAACATTACGGATCAAGATTTCTACTCTAGCAGTAGACAACAACCAGATTATATTCAGTTGGCCACCCCGAATATAATCAGCAAGCAATAATAAGCATTATATAGGGGAAAATACAAGCACTTTCAATTAGAGAATTGGACAACAACTTCTTGCACAATCAACTCATAAAAACCATATCAAGGGCTTTGAAATCACCCTCAACCAATTCAGATTCAGTTACACATGTTTAAAAACGTGGTAAATACAATACAACATGGAGACATTCCAGAAAATGAAAGGGAAGGGAAAAACTTAGCAAATTTGATGTAATTCTCTTTGGATTGTAGTTCTTCCTCTTTCCAAGCTTCTTTTCTCCTTCAAGAACTCCAGGAGATGAAAGAATTCCAGAGCTACAGCCTCTACCACGTTCTCCCCTCTTCAAGTTATGAAAATAAAACCCTAAAATGTGTTTAAATACTCTGCTACAGTAACTTGCTACAGTGTTTAGGCTTTACTGTGGACCTGTGGAAAATATAGCAAAGAAATATGGACGAATTGATATGAAAATGATATATAAATAGACACCTATCAGTGTGACAGGGTGGTATCAGAGCTTAGGCTTTACTGTGGACCTGTGGAAAGGAGGTAGATGGTCTGGGAGGGGTAGAGTCATGTTTGTGCTTTTGCATGTGCCTTGAATAACCGTTTGTTATGTTTATGTTCTAAATGTTATAAATTTTGTCACTTATGTTTTTGCCACTGATAAAAATCAGATAATGAGTTCTCCTACGCGAAGTGCTTCAAGTTCTAACCCACCTGAGGGTGGTGAGAGGTCAGAATTTTATAGGGCTATGAGGGATGTGGCCAATACATTGGCTGAAACAGTGGCAAACACGGTTAGGGAAACTCTTTGTGCTAACCCACCACCACCGCCTCAACCGGTGTTAGAGACGGGTGTTGACAATAGAATGAAGGGTGCACTTAGAGAAGTCCAACGCCATAATCCACCTACTTTCAATGGGGAGCCTGACCTGAATGTTGCAGAAGATTGGCTTATACGAGTTGAGCGCCTTTTCAATCTTTTGCAAGTTGAAGAGGATTTACGGGTTAGGGTGGCAACTCATTTATTGTCAGGAGAGGCATTACAGTGGTGGACGTCTGTTGAGCGTATTAGAGGAGGGAACATTCTTATATGGAAAGAATTCTCAACTGCTTTTCTGGATAAATATTTTCCTACGGTTTTTCAGGACCAAAAGGAAAATGAGTTTCTATACTTGACCCAGGGGAATATGACGGTGCAACAGTATGAGGCACGATTTACTGCTTTATCCCATTTTGTACCTGGGTTGGTGGCAGATGAGGCTAGCAAGGCCCGGAGATTTCTAAAGGGACTGAGAGATGACATCAGACCCTCAGTGGCTGTGTATAGATTGACGACATATTCTGATGTTGTAGAGACCGCTTTAGTGGCAGAACAGGAGATATCCCAGAGTCACAGGGTGGGGGGTATTGGCATACCTCCTAGAGGAGTAAGACAGCAGGATCGTTTAGTTAAGAGACAGAGAACTCAGTCCAGTAGGACTTCTTTAATTCTCAGTCTCAGCAGCTGCAATCTCAAGGCTCCATGGCAAGTGGGTCCTCACAGAGTCAGCGAGTTTGTTATGAGTGTGGGAAATCAGGTCACTTGCGATATCAGTGTCCCAGATGTTATAGATGCGGACAATACGATCATATACAACGGGATTGTCCAGCAGGGATGAGAGGTCCTCAGAGTGCCACTAGTCAGATTCCACCGACTCCTCGACAAGGGTCAGGGTCACAGACTAGACCTCCATTTCAAGGACGTGATACTCATTCCCATCAGACATCTCAGAGGTTTTAGGCAGCTTCTTCTCAATCTGTTAGGCCTCCAAGATCAGTTCAGAGCACTAGACAGCAGGGACAGATGACTCAGGGACGAGTTTTTGCTTTGACTCAACCGACAGAGCCTGCAGACCACGGAGTTGTGGGAGGTACATTACTGGTTTTTAATGCATGGGCTCGTGTTTTATTTGATTATGGAGCTACTCATTCTTTTATATCCACCCATTTTGCATCTACATTAGGATTAGAGTCTGAGTTGTTGGATTCTGTATTACAAGTGGAGTCACCTATGGGTAGTACTTTAGAGGTTGGGAGGATATGTCGCTCCTGTATGTTAGAAATCAATGGGCACAGGTTATCATTTGATTCGATACTTATGGATTTCACGGAGTATGATGTGATACTAGGAATGGATTGGTTGTCTGCTTATCGAGTTCTATTGGATTGTCACAAGAAGAAAGTGATCATCCACATGCCGGGTGGCATCATTTTTAGTTTTTATGGGGATAAATATGCATTATTGCATTATCCTTTGCTTGGGTCGCAAAACAAGAAAGGGATGAGGAACATGATGGCAAGTATATTAGTAGAAGAGACTAATAAAGGGGTTTCTGAACTTCCTCGGGTGGTGAATGAATTTCCTGATGTTTTTCCTGAAGAATTGCCCGGGTTACCTCCAACTAGAGAAGTGGAGTTTGCTATTGAAGTGTATCCGGCGTGGCACCTATATCAGTTGCTCCTTACCGAATGGCTCCAGCAGAGTTGAAGGAGCTAAAGTTGCAGATAGAAGAATTGTTAGAGAGAGGATTTATTCGGCCTAGTACTTCTCCTTGGGGTGCACCAACTTTATTTGTGAAGAAGAAAGATGGTTCATTACGTTTATGCATCGATTACAGGCAGTTGAATCGGGTTACAGTGAAAAACAAATATCCTTTACCTAGGATTGATGATTTGTTCGATCACTTGAGAGGATCTTGTTGTTTTTCCAAGATAGATCTTCGTTCGGGTTATCATCAATTAAGAATAAAGGAAGGAGATATACCCAAAACCGCTTTTCGTACCCGGTATGGACATTATGAGTTCTTGGTCATGCCATTTGGACTAACTAATGCTCCTGCTACCTTTATGGATTTGATGAATCGTGTTTTTAGACCTCACTTAGATCAATTTGTGATTGTGTTCGTGGATGATATCCTCATTTATTCTTCATCTGAGGTTGAACATGAGCAACATTTACGCGTGGCACTTCAAACACTGAGAGAGCATCGTCTTTATGCCAAGCTGAGTAAATGTGAATTTTGGCTATCAGAAGTAAAATTTTTGGGCCATGTGGTGTCAAGACAAGGAATCTCAGTGGACCCATCAAAAGTAGAAGCAGTTATGAAATGGGAACGACCAAAGAATGTGTTTGAAGTTCGCAGTTTCTTGGGTTTAGCAGGATACTATAGGCGTTTTGTTGAGAACTTTTCCCGATTGGCTGCACCAATGACTAGGTTAACAAGGAAAGAGTCAGATTCGAATGGAATGATGCATGTGAGAAAGCATTCCAAGAATTGAAGAAAAGATTGACTTCAGCACCTGTCCTTGTGATACCACAACGTGGAGTTGATTATGTAGTTTTCACCGATGCTTCCTTAGATGGGTTAGGGTGTGTGTTAATGCAACAGGGTCGAGTTGTAGCCTATGCATCTCGTCAGTTGAAACCTCATGAGCATAATTATCCCACTCATGACCTAGAACTTGCTGCAGCAGTGTATGCTTTGAAGATTTGGCGACATTATCTGTATGGTGAGAGGTTCGAAGTCTTTTGTGATCATAAAAGTTTGAAATACATTTTCACTCAAAAAGATTTGAATCTGAGACAACGAAGATGGATGGAGTATTGGGAAGACTCTGATTTCTCTATCCACTATCATCCAGGTAAGGCAAATGTGGTGGCTGATGCATTAAGTAAGAAGTCGAGGGCCATGGTTAGTGCAATGATAGGGGAATGGAGCATGTTGCGGTCAGATTTGCCTTTTTACACTCGTTGCCCAACCGTCTCTTGTGCATAGAGTGATTGAATGGCAACATCAAGATTTCGAGACCAGAGCCTTGTATGAGCAAGTGTTACGCAGTGATGGAAGTGTGGATTGGACCATTGATTCAGAAGGGAGTTTGTGATTCAATGACAGAATCTTTGTTCCATCGAGTAAAGAGTGTAAAGATGATATTCTTAAGGAATTTCATCATTCTAAATTTGTTATTCATCCTGGTGGTACTAAGATGTATCATGATTTACGTCGACAGTTTTGGTGGAAAGGAATGAAGAAAGATGTTGCTGAATATGTGGCTAGATGCCTTACTTGTCAACAAGTGAAGGCTGAGCATCAAAGACCTGCAGGATTACTCCAACCATTGCCTGTAGCAGAGTGGATGTGGGATCACATCACCATGGATTTTGTTACTGGATTATCCCGTTCTTTAAAAGGGAAGGATGCGATATGGGTGATTATGGATAGGTTAACTAAAGTATCACACTTTCTTCCTATACGTACAACCGATTCAGTGGATGTTTTGAGTCGACAGTACATTAAAGAAATTGTAAGATTGCATGGAGTTCCAGTTTCAGTGGTGTCAGACAGAGATCCCCGGTTTACAGCTCAATTTTGGCAAAGCCTCCAAAGAGCTATAGGCACTCAGTTTTTATTTAGTACAGCCTTCCATCCCCAAACTGATGGTCAATCAGAGTATACTATTCAAATTCTAGAAGATATGTTGAGGGCTTGTGGGATGGATTTCCAAGGTAATTGGGAGGATCATTTACCACTCGTGGAATTCGCATACAACAATAGCTACCAGTCAAGTATTGGAATGGCACCTTATGAGGCACTCTATGGTAGACCGTGTAGGTCTCCTTTATGTTGGATGGAAGTAGGGGAAGCTACTTTATTAGGGCCTGAGCTTGTACGAGAGACAACTGAAAAGGTGAAATTGATACGTTAACGTTTGTTTACAGCCCAAAGTAGACAGAAAAGCTATGCAGACAAGGGGAGACGACCGTTAGAATTCAAAGTGGGGGACCATGTATTTTTAAAGGTGTCTCCACGTAAAGGCTTGATGCGTTTTGGGCAGAAAGGTAAACTTGCTCCACGTTATATTGGTCCATTTGAAGTCCTAAGGCGGGTTGGCGAAGTAGCTTATGAGCTAGCATTGCCGCCACGGTTATCGGGAATTCATAACACATTCCATGTATCCATGCTAAGAAAGTATGAACCTCACCCAACACATGTACTTGACTGGAGTGAGTTGGATATCCAACAAGATGTTTCGTATGAAGAGGTTCCTATTCAAATCCTGGACTCGGGAGTGCAAGTCTTGCGTGGTAAGTCCATCCCATTACTCAAGGTCTTGTGGAAGCATCATGATGTTGAAAAGGCCACGTGGGAGTTAGAGTCAGAGATTCAAAGAAAGTACCATGAACTTTTGAATGCAAGAGGTAATTTCTGATTCATGTTTTCAAATTTCGAGGACAAAATTTTTTTAGGAGGGTAGGTTGTAGAGTCTCAAATGTAAATTATATATATATGCATTTATATATATATTATAAATTTTAGAAAATATGACTAAGGGTATTTGAGTAATTTTATGAGAATTGGGTTGGATAATAGAAGTAGGCTTGTGTTGGAAATTGGTAAAGGGGAATTGGGCTTGAATTTGAAATGGTTGGACTTAGGCCCATTGAGCCAAGGCCTCATGTATATAAGAGATGGGGTTTTCTAGAAAAAAAAAAAAAGGAAAAAGAAGAGAAGAGGAGAAGGAGTTTACGGTTCCAGGAAGAAAAAGAAGAGAAAAAGAAGAAGAGAAGGGAGAAAGAAGAAAAGAGAGGGAAAAATTCAAGAAGCTTAGCTTGGAAAACAAGTAGGAGATTCTAACAGTATACTTACTTGATGTTATGTGTTTTGTTGTTGAATTGATTTTGTTGTTATGTATGTATCATGTTTTGACTTGATTTCTTGGTTGCTTGGATGATGAAATATGAGTGAAGTTACTTATTGCAAGTTGTTTGTTGTGATTGCATGAAGAATTATGTGTGAATTGGAGTGTTGTCGAAGTGGAGTAGAGATAATTTTGTGAGAAGTGCAGTTTATGTGACTGTCTTGTGTTGATTGAGTTGATGCATTTTTCTGGATTGAGAATTGTATGATTTCTCATTTATATTGGAAAATAGACGTATTAAGCTTTAATTAGCCGTTGATTTCGTTGAATTTGGAGTTAAAACGGATTTTTGGTGAATTTTTGAAGTTGGGAGTTGAATTCTGGAAATGGGACGTTTTGAACCAATTCTGGAATTCGGTTCTGGTGTTTTGCTCGACAGTGAACAGTATTCGAGTGAACAGTGTCGAGAAACAGTGTCGAATGAACAGTGTTCGAGAGTGAACAGTGCTTCGAGTGAACAGTGTCAAGAAAACAGTGTCGAGTGTCGAGCAAAATTTCAGAAACACCCCAAATTGACTGTATACTTCCCAAAAAGTCCTGGATTTTGCATAAAAATCATATTTTCTTAAGATTTATCATAGTAATGATATTGTAAGGCTATTAATGTATGCATTGGACCTTGGATGGGCCGTTTTGTATACGGATCCAAGAAGAATGCTGATAACAGGATGATGTGATATGTTGGACCTTGGGTGGACCGTTATGTATACGGACCTAAGGGGAACACGGATATGTTGATGTGATGTGTTGGACCTTGGGTGGACCATTTTGTATACGGACCTAAGGGGAACACGTATATGTTGATGTGATGTGTTGGACCTTGGGTGGACCGTTTTGTATACGGACCTAAGGGGAACACGGATATAATGATATGAGGTGTTGGACCTTGGGTGGACCGTTCTGTATACGGACCTAAGGGGAACACGAATGTTTCGATATGATGTGTTGGACCTTGGGTGGACCGTTCTGTATACGGACCTAAGGGGAACACGAATGTTTCGATATGATGTGTTGGACCTTGGATGGGCCGTTTTGCACACGGATCCAAGGGGAACACGAACAGAAATTTCATGTGTGAACGAACATAACAGTTTGATATATTAGTATTGGATGCCTACTCCTGTGATTGAATGTTTGTGGAATGTGAATAATTTCGTATAATGTTAGAACTTTCCTACTGGGCTTTAGGCTCACCCCCCTCCCTCCACAGGTACACAGAAGGATGTTCATCCTAGAGATGTCCCAGAGCTTTCTTAGGAGTCTGGAGTCAGTATGCATATAATTTTGGGGACTGTCTTGATTCTCCTAGTATGTAATGGGAGATTTTGCTTGGTGACTATTAACTGATGTATTGATTTTGTCACCAGTGTATGTAAAATTAATTTTGAACAAATAGTCATAAGTTGTAATGAACTCTTGTGATGTATATAAAAAAAAAAGAAAATTTATGAGATATTGATGACGTAATTGGTATTAAATTCTTATTCAATCCCACCATAAAATCTCTAAATAAGAGATGTTAGGGTGTGACACGCACTCTACTGTAACCATGCATGGTTGACTCCCATCGAGGATGTTAAGGGAGTTAGATGCTGGTATGGGAAAAGCATGGACTTGGTCGAAGAACTCCATGCCCAACACCACTTGAAAGTCGTCCATGGAGACGATGGAGAAATCTAGATTGCCTTTCCATGTACCCAATTGCACTGGTGTCGCTTTGGACACACCCACTATGGCTTTGGTGGGTGAGTTTACCGCCTTAATGGTGCCTCCTCCATTGGTATATTTGAGGTCTAACCGTTTGACCTCCTCAATAGAGATGAAGTTGTGCGTGGCTCCCGTGTCAAGCATCGCACGCACATCCTTGCCATTGACAGTGGCATTTACATACATGAGACCCTTATTAGCATGTGTGGGCCTCTTGAGTGCACCGATGACGTGAAGAGAACCCATTTTCGCTTGGGGCTCTCCATTTTGTGTACCCTCATATTGAGCCGCGAGGGCATTGAGGGTTTTCCTCTTTGGGCAATCCCGAACCCAATTAGGACCATCACATATAAAGCAAGGACTTTTAGGCTTGAGGGAATTGGACTTACCTTTGTTAGGCGTCTTGCGTTTGTCTCCCTTGAATGGTTTATGTGCACCACCTTCCTTTCGAGCATGATCCTTCTTAGGGCTCCACTCTCCCCCACCTTTATCGTGGTTGGTCTTCCTCTCCTTTGATTGGGATGAGTAGTCGACGAGGGATTCGGCTATGGCTATGGCATCATCAAGGTTTCGCACGCCACGCCTCTCAAGCTCAACCCTTGCCCAATCTTTTAAGCCATCAAGGAAGTAGAAGAGGGAGTCTTTTTCGGACATACCTTCAATTTCAAGGATGATTGTGGTGAAGTCCTTGATGTATTCGTGAATGGTGCCGCTTTGCTTCAAACGACAGAGGCGACCTCTTGCCTCATTTTCCGCATTGCTTGGGGAGAAATGCTTCCGTAGCTCTCTCTTGAAGTCCTCCCATGTACGGAGGATGACGATGCCTTTGCCTGCGTCGTCATGCTTACGACGCCACCACAATTGGGCTGCATCACAAAGGAAAGTAGGCACAATGCCTATTCTCGAAGCATCATCATAGACACCTTTCGCCTCGAAATATTGCTCCAAGCTGAATAGGAAGTTTTCTACTTCCGTGGCATTGCGAGTGCCATGGTATGTGGCAGGAGTAGGCACTTGCATGTTTGTTAGCCCATTAGGACTTGTGTAGGAAGGGCTAGCACATTCGCAATGATGCTTCTCCCATTCCGTGTGTGATTCTTCCACTTCCGCACGAATGGCACGCAACTCACGCTCCACAAAGCTTCGTAAGCTATCGAGCTCTCGTGTGAGGTTTTCACTAAATTCGAGTATTGTAGACTTTGTTACTTGGGTGATCTCTCCATAATCCGTCTCTAGGCCTTCGAGACGATCGGATAGGCCCTTGATAGCATTGTCCATACTCGAAAGAGATTGCTTTATGCTAGCAACACGAGGCTCTAAGGATTCCGAGGAGGGAGCTTTGGACTTACCTCGTTTTCCTTGTGGGCGTGGTTAAGGTTGAGGTTGTTCCTCACGTCCACGGACTTGCTCCTCCACATTCATCTCAATGTCAGATGCCATTTGCTCTTGTACTCGAACCGCGCTCTGATACCAACTGTCACGAGCTTAGCGTTTTGCGTAGCTGCTCGTGTGGCACTTAGGCAACTTGAACGCGAAAGTTGCTAAGTAAGCCTAGAAGTTTGCTTCTCACTCAAGGAGAAGTTAGGACCATTGAGCTAAGAGCTTTAGAGGCTAGAGGAGAATAGAGGATCTTAGAGGCAAGTGTTGCTAAACAAGAAAACTTTGTATTACACAAGAGAACTCTTACAATGCTTTGTGTTTGTGTATTGCTTGGGTTTGTAGGATTTGTGGGGATGGTTTGCAAATAAGCCTAGGAGGGGTATTTATAGTAATCCACCTCCTCAATGGACGGCTATGATTAAATACATCCAATGGTCCATATTTCCTATCTAGAATCATCTCCCTAAATATCTAGATATTTATCCTAAAATATCTAAGATATTTCCATGGAAGGTTCTAGCAACTTGGCTTACTAGATAATTCTAGACCTTCTAGGATCTTCCGTAGCTTTCCACATTCTCCCGCAACCTTCTCGAGTCTTCTAGAGACTTCTAGAGCCTTCCGGACGCATCTCACGACTTCTAGATCCTTCCGGATCTCTCCGGAATGTCCCGGAACGTTACGGAACCTTCCAGAAGCTTCCGGATCACCGCGCCTACTCTTTGCGCCATTGAGTTCCTCTCGACACGAGGATCCCAAATCACCATAACAATTGCCCTGAAATCCCATTCCTTGGCGTTCTTCCGAGCAAGCTTGGCGTGATACAGTGCGCATGTCGCGCGGGGCGTGACAGGCTGCTCTAACGTGAAATTGAAAAAAACCCTAAAATTTTGTGGTATAATATGTGAGGTTTACTGCGGTTGTCATTGCCCGCCGTAAACTTTGCCATTTACTTCGGTATTTAAAAATCGCCGTAAATGTTTGCAGTAAAAAGATTTTTTTCTTGTAGTGATGGTAGTTGTTAATTTTCAAAGGGAACAAGCTATTCAAATGGTTGAGGTACGGCCTGTTTCTTAATTTCACCTCAAATCTGGATAGAATTAAGTGGTTTAAAAATTTATTAGGTTTATTTAAATTTTTAATCACGTTTTTCTTTCCTTAAAAGATATGGATGATCAAAATACACTTGTAATCGTTCCTTATAATGCTGAAACAACAAATATTTTTGATTTTTTAAACTCTAGCCTCTACTTCTTCTCTTTACATGATCGCCTACTAACCGGCGAAACAAATCATTTGTCAGCAAGCCGGCAATAAAACCATTTCATCAACGAGCCGGCAAGCGGATCACTTTTAATTAACCCACCACTTCAATCAGTACTCAATGAAAATATAACTCACTCACCATAAAGGTAGATATAAGAAATAATAGGAGTAACAGATCCAGGGGTGAAAGCGGCTAGGTGCTGGGCTAGGCTACAGTCCAACTGAAATTTTTTAAAGAAACTTGCAAGTTTCCCAAGTTCAATGGTTTATAAAATTTACGAGTAATTCCATTCAACCTCAACTTTTCATCTCATTAGTTTCAATTTCATATTTAGTAAAGATCTGATTGTAATATTAAAATATTATTAAAGAATCTTTCATTACGCTCCTATTTTAATTTTGGATATTCTTATAATAACCTATTTAAATTATCCGTTGATTTTAATAGTGTTTCACTTTTGTTTCCTTTAATTAAATTATTATTTGCTTGTAATGATGATTGACTTTTGTTTTTCATTTTTTGTCTACGATTGCGCTTCTTAAATTTATATAATAATATCAACAATAGTAAAAAAAATTTAATGATTTTAACAATATTAATAATTTGTTTCGATATTATTTGACTCTTTAGTTTCATACCAAGAAAATAATCAATAAAATATTTTTTAGTTTAATATTTGAAACGGAGAGAGTAAGAAAGAAAAATAGATAATTTGGTGTCAATTAGATCTGAGGAGGAGATTATGTGATTGGTTGAAATTTAAAGAAAAAATGAATAGATTTAATTAATTTGATAGAGAAAAACATAGAAATTGAAAATAGTGAAGTTGGCATTAGGGTTGGCAATGGGGCGTGGCGGGTCTGGGCCAGCTAGTACCTAGCCCTGCCTCGCTCATTTATATTTTGCCCCACCCAGCCTCATTGGGCAATGGGGCAGGGTGGGGCAAAATATAAATGAGCGGATCCAGACCCGCCCTGCCCCTGTAAAATTTTATAGCCACCCCAATCTATTGACAAGTACACAATTAAGCCTATTTTTTAATAAGTTGGAATACAATATATCTTAAAACTAAAATCATACATACACGCACAAGTAAGGATGTCAATTCACTTGCCATTTGCTTCAACCTGCAAATATAAGGCCGTTATAGTTAAATATGATGCAAAAAGGCAAAAAAAAAAAAAAAACTAAAACAAAACTAAAACAAGTAACCTTCCAAAACGCTCGGCATAACTCGACAAAACTTGACGCGCTCGATAGAGCTCGACACGACTCGACATGTAAGTGTCGAGTGTCGGATGCATCATACGACACTCGATGTCTTCGAAAATAGACTGATATCGAGTGTCAGTTGTGAATCTCGACACGACTTGACATGCAAGTGTCGAGTGTCGGATGATGCATCCGACACTCGATGTCTTCGAAAATATAATGATATCGAGTGTCGGTTGTGAATCTCGACACGACTCGACATGTAAGTGTCGAGTGTCGGATGACTCGATAGAGCTCGACACGACGTGTCGAGTGTCAGATGATGCATTTGACACTCGATGTCTTTAAAAATAGACTGATATCGAGTGTCGATTGTGAATCTCGACACAGACTCGACATCTAAGTGTCGAGTGTCGGATGACAGGTTGCTTGTTTTAGCTTTTTTTTTTTTTTTTGCCTTTTTGCATCATATTTAACTATAACAGCCTTGTATGACACGGGTAATTTTGACATCCCTAGATTGGTATCTTTTTATTGTCGTGAGTTGTTTATCTTGATGTTTTTATTATTGTTGTCGCTATGTTCTTGTTGATGTTGTTTGTTGATGACTTGGTATTGTTTGTTGAATATAGTTTACTTGGAAGTTTTACATTTTTAATGGAATGATGGTTTTTTAGTAGTTGATTCTTGTGCCGATAACCAACATAGTAACAAGTAAAAAAAAATAATGTCAACACTTTAACGAAACCAAACCAACAAGTTGATAGCACACAAGATCTACTTTCTACATGTAACACTCCAACAAAACAACCTCAGAAAGGTGCCATTGAACTTCCTCCTTCATCATCCAATGTTTCCTCTCCAACATCTCTTCTTGAAGAATTACACATAGAAACATATAATAATCAAATTAATAACTAAATAAGGAAATTTAATAAAAGTAATAATAATCAATAAAATAAACATAGTATATTGAAATGGGGAATCAGGAATTATATGGCTTAGGAGATGTAATTTTGTTTATATAGTCTAGTAAAATTATATGATATTGTAAAATATTATAATTTATCATAATCACCCCTAAAAATTACTTATAAGTTCAAATACTTTATTTTTTTTCATTTACATCCTAATACTGTCGGGGCGGGGCGGGGCAAGGCGGAGGGTGGACCCGGTCTCGAACCCGCTCCGAACGGGTCAACACATTTAGAGACCCAAACCCGCCCCTAAATTCAAAATAAACGGGTCAAGACCCGCCCCTAAAACACGGGTCACACCAAGGTCCCGGACCCGGCGGGTCATTTTGCCATCCCTAGTTGGCATGGGAGGGAGGATGAAGTTGGTGTTATTAGAGAGAAAATAGGGTAAAAATTAGCGATATATTAAGAGAAAATCATAGCTTTTGTTAAGTCCACTCACTCAATACTGATTATCTTATTTATTACAATTTTATCCTTATTTAATTTTAAGGTTAGACCTAATGGGATTGAAAATGATGATTGAATTGAACTACTCAAAATTTATTAGTACACCAATTATAAATAATCTTAAACTTTAGCTTGATTTTTATTAAGAGTAATGTTAGACTTACAACATTCATATAACTTAAACTCTACAACATGACGTAGCAATCTATCTGGTTAAAATCCGTGAAGGAGGAAAAAATAATAATAGATGGGGGAAGTTACATCTCCAATAGGATTTTGTTATGTAGATTACTACATTATGTTGTAGAGTTTATACCTTACCTTTTAGAATAAATTTATATATAATTTATTTCCAATTTTATATACTTTGATCTCTTAGAAATCACATTATATTTTCCTAAATATATTAGATTTTCTAAATTTTAGTCTTCTTAAAAGAGTTGCATAAAGCAATTTTATCTCCTCTTTTGATTAATCTTTATTAAAATAATATTTTTTTATTTTTACTCAATTTTTATTATAAAGGAGTTAATATATAAAATTAATTTCATTTGTAATTTATCCATATTAGAAAAGAATTCTCATTAGACAAGAAAGGAAATAGAATGTTGACTTTGATTCAATAAAAGATAATTTACAAACTTTGAAATATGTAGATCACAACTTCGATAATGTTTTATCTCATTTTTTAATTATGTTTATTTTCATTTTATTATAGTATAATTTTAATTATCTTCTAATATAGAATTTATATTTTCAAGGGTAAGTAAGGTTAATTATGTCCCACTAATTAAGTTTATCATTTTTTTAATTAATAAAATCTCCTCATTGGGGTATCGGTTCACCAAATTTTTTTTTTTTAAATCTCTTTTCAGTTTATCTGAAAAAAATTAGTGGTTGCACCCCTGTAGATTTCCGTATGTACTTGATCAAAACAAAATTCAATTAATAATACATATATACTACGATCCAGTTGTATTCCAGGCGTAGGTCGCACGCATAATAAACTTAAAGCAAATACAGCTTAAATTATATATTACACTGCATGCACATTGCACAACCACAAATTACTATTACAAGAGGATAAGTGCATTAATTAATTTACCCATGTATAATACAAAGATTAAACTCTTTAGGTACATACACAAATAATGGAAAATGATGAAATTAAACACAAAATAAATTACTGCAATTTGGGTATCTGCTTCTGCAGGTATGTAGGTAACTAAATATTCTAGTTGATCAATCACGGATGCGTTTGAAGAGGGAGTAAACGGAAAGCTTGATGAGCAAAACAAGAATAATTGAGGCCAACAGTGACATTGCAACAGAGCTTCCAACATGTTTGCAGAACTTGTCATAGCGATTGCACACCTTGCTCCATCCCACATGTCCATTGCCTTTCAATCCAATGTATGCAACTGCCCCTGCTGCCCCAGTTGCTGAAGCTACTATCCCCAATATCAACTGCATCATATTAATTAATTGTATTGTTAATATATTTTGAGTTTAATCTGTTAACGTCTTTGATAGCTAGCAAGTCAATAATAACGACAACGCATGCAAAATATATATCAAAATCTAGAGAAAGCTTACCGCGTCAAAAATTGCAAAGAAGAGCAAGACTTTCTTTGAGTTAGCGGGCTTCAAAATGACTGAAAGTGATGCAAGTGTTGTGATAATACTGTAAAGGCCAGCAACCGATAACGCTGCTATAAAATATCTGCATAATCAATTATTGTAAATTGAGTCAATATTGGTTAGAAACTTGGAATTTCATAGCTAGGCAACGCAGCCCAGGGAAGCGTCCTAATTTATTCACTAATAATTCTCTCGGTATTCGCGGACAATTAATTAATCTCTTTGCTTAATTAATTACGAATCCAATGACCATTTATATTGGTCTAGAGCCGTGTTGCTGTGGTAGCTTACCAACTTCAGTTTAAATTATAGGAAAATGACAATCTCGCTGCATACATACCGTTCTTGAAAAGAAAATTTGTAGCATGGGAAAAATATTTTTTATTCTTGCGAGTTGCTATTGCATGTCATCATTATAGTATATGAAAAGGTCTTTTGGTTTCTGTTCTGTTATTTAGACACTTGAATAATAATAATAATAATAACAATAATAATAATAATAATAATTTTATCTGTTTTATATATATATATATATATATATGTATGTATATTTAAATACTTAATTTTAAAATATAAAATACTTGGATTAGCTGAATAACCTAAAGCATTGCCAATTACACACACCTGCCTCTCTCCAAGCAACCCTCATATGTACATGATTTTCATGGTAATTAGAAAAACCAACTTTGATTTCTGACGAAAGACTACAGGAAAATTGTATCCTGTGTTGGGTAATTAGAATGCGGAGGAGTCGCAAGATGATTTTCTGTGTAAAATACATCATTAGGGCCCTCTTTTAAAGCAACTAACTTTTCCGAAAGACTAAAGTGATCATCCTATCTTGTAAAGGTGAAACTAAAGAGTTAATCATGTTCCTGTTGGCAGGAAAATGGAAGGGACCAGAGTTCAGATACAGTTTGTTCTAATGAAAGAGGAACCCTAGCT
>SNVD02006152.1:0-24097 GCA_013180625.2 Boswellia sacra
TGCCAACGACGACGACGACGACGACGACGACTACGAAGACGATTCCATTGAGCGGCGCACGCGCTCGACAAAGCCGAGCCGGCCCATTGATTCCAGGGGGCGCAATATTGGCCCAGCATCGGCGCAACTCATTTGCCGGCCGTCGCGCTCGTTCTCTTGGCAGTGTCTCGAGTTCGGGCCGCTGACAAGCGCCCAAATGAGTTCTTCAAAATTGACAATAAATTGCCGAGCGCGAGCCTGGGCGTGGGCGAGCACCCCAAATGGTAAATTGATCTCGCGAAGGTCGCATTCAAATGCGCGCCCGCCGAGTCCATCTCTTTGTTTTCGCCATTTCGTCTCGCGCCCCCACTCGGCCGGCCCGCGAGTCAGCTGGCCCCCGCTGTGTAACATCCGGCTCGGGTGCGCGACGGCGCCGGCGGGCGCCACTTTGGGCGACTTTTTCAATGTCGGACGCAAGATTGAGTTGTTTCGCGAGCTCGCGAATCGAGTCAAGTCGAGTCGGGCCGAGTCCCTGGTCTCAGTTGCGTTCCACTTGATTAGATTTGAAACATATTTGCCATCCGCCGAGCCGCCAGCTCGCGCGCGCAAAACACGACCCCGAACAAGTGCGCGGCGGCCAAGATTGAGCCAAAAGTCGCGACTCGCCAGGCGCCCGGGCGCCCAGTTGCGAGGGGCGCCCATCGGAGCGATCGCGCAGTTATCTGGCACTCGGTCTCTGGCCAGCTTCTTGCTCATCGCCGTCGCCGTCGCCGTCGTCGTCCCTCTCGCTCTCGCTCTCGTTCTCGGCTCGACCCCACGGCGGCCGCCGATAATCTCGCCCACAGCGAGCGCCAAAAAGATGGCGCCCGCCCTCCGACTGGCCAGACCGCCGCCCACTTGGTGGCCGCGCCCGTTTTATCTCAGGCCGCCCGTCGTCCCGCCCGCGCGCCCGCCCGGCCGCCTCTTCTCGAAGCGCACCGAAATTGAATTGCGCAATTGTTCAATCTTCGCGCGGCGCCGCGCGCCTCGGATTGCGCAATCCCGGCGAAAAATCGCGTCCGTCGCGAGGCGCGCGGCCGCCGCGGGGGCGCCGCGGTCACCTTGTTGGAAGTGCGTGGCCGCCAGCTCATGCGGATGCCTTCTGGGCGCTCGATTACACAGCGCAGACGCAAGAGGAGGCGAACTATTACGGCGACGGCGACGACGAAACAATGTAATTATTTATCGCTTGTGCGCATCTCGATCGTCGGCACGCGACGAATATTGACGAGCCGCTCGTACTTCGCACAGACTCGCATAGGAGCGCACACAGTAGGCTGGTGACCTGCGCACACGCCCAGAGGCGCGCCCCTAGGCGACATTGGCCCGGCCGCCTGTGCGACGTGAGGCTGCAATCAACTTGTCAGCAAGTATCGAGAAGTGGGCTGACGTGCGCGCGCACCGCCGCGACAGCGCCAACGCAGGCCAATGTGCCTAGCGACTTTACAAACAACGCGACGAGCGAGCGCGGGCTAGTCGACGTCGTTGTCGTCGAGGTGGTCCGGCCATTGGGAGGCTGCTAGGACCGCACTCGGCCCCGATTGATGAAGTATCACATAAATCTTCAGCAGACTCGATGGGACTTTTATCATCATCAAGGCGGCGGCGGCGGCGGCGGCGGCGGCGGTGGGAACAGCGGGCCAACGGGCGCCGTGGCCAGCCGAAGCCAAAGTCGATGCCAAACACAGAACGAGTGAGAGCGACCGAGAGAGACAGAGAGAGAGGGAGAAGAGGAGAGAAAGCTAGAGGCGGGCGGCAGCGTGGGCGCTGAGATAGCCTCGCCATTGTCTCGAGTACGTCCACAGGCTAAAAATAATGAGCTCAGCCGGCAGTTTTGCGTCTCAATGTCCTCGTTGTCTTCGTGCGCCTCGTCTGCCTCGCGTGGCTCGTTCTCGCGCGACTTGGCCTTCGTGTTGACGGCGGCGCTCGTGCGCTGGCGCCGGCGCCGAGGCCGCCGCCCTCGGACGCGCACGCAATCAAAGTTTGAACACGCGCGATGAAGCCACAAAGGCATCGTGTCGACAGGGCGATAGCTCGGCGGTGGCGACGGCGGTGGCGACGGCGGCGTTTATGGGCTACATAAACATTTGATAACGACGACCCTCTTGATAACTCGCGGCCGCCCGCCACCTAGCCGATGTCCGGCGAATCTCAAGTGCTCCTCATGCAGACGGCGCCCAAGTCAGCTTTGCATATTGTACTCAGCCGGACGCGCCCTCTTTGTTGGCAGTGAAAAACGCGCTCGCAATGATAATCCTAATCCAATTGCGCCCCGCTGGACGCGCAAGTTGTCATTGTGGAGGTGTGGGCACGTCTCGGCCTCGACCGCGCTCGAGACGTTCGAGATAACGGCGCGACGACGCCGAGCGGGCGCACAATATGACAGATTGGCAGCCGCGCGGGCGGGCCAGCGAGTGACCAGCGAGCGCGATAAGGCGATTATCGCGCCGACCAGCGTGCGCGTGCTCGCTCGGCGCTAGGCGCTCGCTAGGCGGCCCAGCGACCATATGCCTCATCGGGCGAGCGCGGCGCGCCGAGCTCGATGCAAATCGAGCGTCGCGCGTTCTCTTGCGGGGCCGCGCGAGCTTGACGCGCAGACAGGCGCACGTCCCGGCGCCGCCGGCCACGAGATAGAATTTTCTATTTTTTAAAGTAAACTCGATTCATTTGCGTGCGTCGCATTCGCGCGAGCCGGCCGGCTCTCGTTCAAGATTAGATTGCGCGCCAGCAGCGAGAATCACTTGGCTCACGCGCGCGCACGCGAGAATGCGCAACCCGTGACGCCGAGCCGATGAGACGTCCCACTTCCGCCGCTCTGCACGGCGACAATATTGTCGCCCGGCGCGCGGCTCGTGAATAAAAAAGTCAGCGCCGTCGCCGCCGAGATCGCGCTCGAGCTGGCGCGAGAGCCGCCAGGCTCAACGCTCAACCTTCGCCGTCCTGGCGCGTCGCTCGAGAGGCAAATCACGCGCCGCCGATCGATCCATCGATCCTGCAGCCATATGAAAATGAGCCTCGCCCTCCTCCTCCTCCTCCTCTTCTTCCTCGTCCTCGTCCTCCTCTCGCTGGGCGCGCTTCAAAGCTCGTCCGCGCTGATGCCGCGTCAAATCCAGAGCCTAGCGACACAACGGTGCCACTAGGCTCACGCCCTCAAAAGTGGAGTCGCGCGTGGGCGGGCGCGACCTCCGCACCGGGCCACGCCCACGCAGACAAATTCACCTAACTGTCTCTCAGCGTCGTCTTCGATTGGGGCGGGCCTGCGGGTGTGCGGGTGTCCGGGTGTGCGGGTGTGTGTGTGTGTGTGCGTGTGAGATTATTATTTTCTCCGGCCGACTGGACGCGACGCCCGGCCGCGCGAGACGATATTCAGCGGGCGCCTTATAATCATCGCCTGGACGGTCCCCAATGGCGATGGCACCAGTGGCGTCGGCTCTCGAGGCCGCGCCCCCAGGCCGGCCGACTCATTCATCATCATTATCGAGTTGGGCGCGCGGGGGACGAAATGCGAGTCGGCGCTGGTCAGTGAGGACGGCGAGGTCGACGGCGGCCAGTTGTTTGCCGGCGAGTGGCGCCTAAGAGATGTGCAGCTTCTCCGGTGGCGTTGATTTGCGCCGCCTCCCACTGAGCGCCCGCGCGCCGCCCCCGCAACGCGCCCACTGGGCACGCGCCCGGAGAATTGCGCCTCAAGACTGCGGCGGAAAGGACGAAGACGACGACGACGACGACGTTTCGCCCTGGACTTGAATGCAAATCGGCCACTGTGCGCTCGAAATCATTTGGCCAGTGGGCCGGCGCGGCCATCATTAGCGTCGGTCAATGGCCGGCGAGCGCGCGGGCGGCGGGGCGGCCGAGCGAGTGCACTAAAATATTCAGGCGCAAGTGGGGCGGGCCAGTCGTGGCCGTCGGAGACGTGGCCCAGTGTGTGTGTGTTGGTTGCGCTCGTCGGCGGCGCTGATCGCGACAACCACGACGACGGCGACAGCGGCGGTGGCGGCGGGTGACAATTGACAGGCTCGATCAATTGACTGCTCGCAGGCGCGCCCGACGCTCTTTGCAACGACCACGACGGGTCGGCGCCACTCATTCGGCGGCGCTTCTCGCCACGCGGACGCACTATGCGGGCATCCGAGGCGCGCAAGTGCCTAGCGCCGAGTCGCTAGGCCCCACCTGGCCCTCGTGAAGGCGCGGGCGCGTTAACCTTGAGCAAGTGGTGTGGCGAGGCTTAGCTGGTGGCTAAATTAACGTCCCCATCAGGCGACCGTGCGGGGGCGGCCTCGTGGGCGTTGACTGGGCGTCGCTGGCGCCGAGACAAAGCGGCCGCCCGTTGATCTGTCTGTGAATCTAAATGAGCAGATTTGGCCGCCCGCTCTCGAGATAAGTGAGTTCCGCCTGCCGCACGACTTTGGTCGGCAGCAGCGGCGCCGACGGCAAGGGCGCCACCGAGTCCATGGCGTCGCTGCGGCAGCTTAAACACTGGAACACAAACTCAAAAATTACTTGACAACTTTATCTCGGCCGCGAGTGCGGAAGTGGGCGCCTGATCCCAGTGGCTCCGCGTGGCCCCACTTCCGCGGCCGATCAATCAATCGGTTGGCTAGCTCACCGCCGCCACCGCCGCCACGGCCGAGATTAGCGACGCTGCCGAGGCGGCCAGATGCCTAATGATCGTGGCGGGTGGCGCGCGCACACTCAGCCCAGTGTGTGTGCAATCCGGCGCAGAGCCAACAGGCCCGTGGCAACAATCATCATGGCGGCGGAAGTGGCCGGCGAGCTCTTGATTGGCGGCCCCGATCATTTGCGTCCTTGACTGTCGCGCCGATCCCGCCGGCCGGCCCGAGTCGAGCGGAGTGCTGGCAGTCGAGATGAGGCGGCCGGCCCGCTCGCTCGCTCGCTTGTAATACGACCACGATCGACGAGGCCCAGACTCCCACACGCCCACGCCGACGTGCGCGCGCCGGCCCCACTGCGTTCGCTCTCATTTTGCGCGCGCGCACACACACGCGCCACGCCGGAAGCGCGAGGTTGCCATTAATCTAATTGGACACTCACACCGGTCGGCCGGTTCTTGACACCCGGCGGCGACTGCGCCTTCTGAGCGGCGGCGTTGGCGGCGGCGAATGTGGCGGCGATGTTGTGCAGACAACGACTCCTGTGCCTTTTGTCTTGTTCGCCCACGCGCGTCTCTGGCGTCCGTCTGGCGTCCGTTCCCACACTTCGGCGCCCAGGCGGCCCGCGAGCGTTATGGATTCGCGCCCGCGATTCCGCGCCCGCCAAACTATTAGGAGCCGCGCGGCACAGCGCCGACGTCTCTCGGCTCGCACGCGCCGGCCGCTCACTGGGCGAATTTTTCATCACTCGTCCGCACACACACGCACACGACGGCTTACGTAACGCACAGAGGCCCGTCTTCACCTGGCTGGCGGCCGGCGACGAGTGCGAGCTTCCGGCGCCCCGACGGCCGGCCCCTGGGAGTCGGCCGGGCGGCGATGGCGCGCGCCTGAGCAATGGGCGCCGCACACACACAATCGACTCGATTCACGCGACTCGCGAGCTGGGCCGGCGGCGTCGGTCAGCGTCTGGCCGCCTTCTCTGTGTGGCCGCTCGCGCTCGGGTCGAGAATGCAAATCAGTTTGATCAACAAATTGACAAACGCGCTCGAGCGCGCGCCCGCCGCCGGCCCGATTGTTCTTGTTGATGTTCTTGTTCGCACTTCCGGCCCGCGCTCGTCCGCACGCGAGAGTGTTTGTGCTCGCGCGGACACGCGCGCTGTCAGGTAGGCGCGAGCTAATGATGGATTTCCCCAAGGCGGGCGGCCGGGCGGGCGGGCGCGCGCCCACGGCCGGCCAGAGCCCTTGGCGTCGGCCGGCGATGGGAGAGGGCGCAAAAAGATGGCGCCGCCGCGCTGACGACGTCCATTCAGCCGGACTAACGATCTGGCGACACGCGCTCGCTCTATATCTCGAGATGGCGCCTCCGCTTGCTTTACATAAAAGGAGCCACGCCGACGGGCGGGCGCGGACGAGACAAAAGAGCGCCGCCGGTGCGATGCAGGGCGTGCAGCTCGGCCGTGCGGCCAGGCGCACAAACACACAGACACGAGCGCCGAACTTGTCATCTCGTGGGCTCGCTCACCTGGCGCCCGCGCGATTAATCTCCGACGCCCAGTTGCTTGTTCGCGCGCCACCGCCGCCGGCAAGACAATCTCGCCCGATTGACGTCCAAGAGGCGCGCCTGCGGGCAAATGCAGACTCGACTCCGAGACAATGATCTGCTCCCGTCGACAGCTGGCCGCGTCGAGTGTCTGGCCGCACACGCGAGAGCACGCGACTCCCCTTGCGCAGCCGCTCTGACAAATCGTCTGGCTGGCGGGCGGAAGCGGAAGTGGAGACGGCAGCGCCCGGCGAACGATTGATAATTGCAATGGAGTGGCAAAGTGAGACGAGTCGGCGAGGGGGGGGGGCTCGTTCAGTGGGGCCGCCAGATATCAGCGGGCGCCACTCGACTGGGTGCGAATCTAATTTCTGGTGAGGCGCAATTCAGCGCGCGCTTCCTCGTGGCGCGCAAATGATCTCGAAAGAATCAAGGGCCAGTGAATGGCGAGAGAAGTTGATCGAGATCTGGAGCCGACGCATTGTCGCCCGGCGGCGGCGGCGGCGGCGGCGGCGGCGCTTGGTCCAGAGAGACTGAGCGGCTGAGCGAGCGAGCATTTGCATTTTATAATTTAACTAACGGCCGGCCCGCGGCCGTCGCCGGCGCTCAACTCGGCGCCCGCGAGTCGTTTGCGCCCACGGCGTCGCTGGCGGCGCATTGTGTCGACTTGTTCGTGTCTTCTTGCCTCTTACTTCACACAGCGCCCGCGCGCAGTCGCCGCCGCCGCCGCCGCCAATCGCTCGCTCGGGTCGAGTTTGTTTTGTGCAACATTTCCAAATTAACTTTTGCAGCGCCAAGGCGAAGACCGCGACCACGAGCACGAGCGCGACGACAGCGACGCTGAATGAGCGCAAAAAGAGCGCCGCGAGGAAGGAGCGCGCGCGAGTGCGGGGAACATCTCGGCCGATCTCCAAGAGTCGACTCGGCCAAATCGGGCCGCCCGCTTTCGACTCGCCCACTCGTCGGCTCGGTCGCGCCTTCGCCGACGACGGCGATACTAATTTACACTCGCAGCCAACTCGTTCGCTCGTCGTCGAGATAAGAGTGCGGCCGCCACTCAATGATTGCGCGCCTCGCGCGCGTTCATTTGTCCCCGAGCGGCGGCGCCTAGCGGCGTTCGCGCCTCTGCGTGCGCCGCGGGACTTGCCACTGGGCGTGCAATCACAAGCGGCCCCACTCGCGTGCTAGCCAAATTGCAGACGTCGCGCTTGAGAGCCAGCCAGCCAGCCAGCCAGCCAGTCAGGCAGCCGACCTGCGAGCTCAAATGAGAGAAATTTGATAAAAATTGGCCGCCCACTAGCGCGCCACGAGATCTGCGAGACAGATCTTGCGCACTCGCCCGCGCGCTAGCCCACGCGCTCAGCACTAACCCAATCAGATTAAAAGTCAAAAGGACTCTCGCTCTCCACCGGCTAGCACCTTATCTGGCGCACCCAAATGATGACCGGAAGTGGGGTACCTAGTGCTGAGCTGGTGGTGCTCGTGAGTGTTGCTGTGTTATCTCGGCCTTTCGGGCGCGCTGATTTTGGGCATTCAGGCGCGGGCTCGCTGCGAGCGAGCACTCGGCAGAGTCAATTAGGCAGGGCGTCGGTGGCGACACTTTGGCGTCCGTGGCGGCGCTGATGCAAATGCAGGCCGACGATTGTTTCAATCGAGCGCTTGCGCGGCTGAATGCCTCAGAGGCGCCACCAAGACCGCGGCCACGTAGAGGCGCCGAATAATTGTGCGAATTGGGCGAGCGGGCGGCCGCCCGAGTGCGCCCGAGCGGCGCCGCCGGGCCCACACTAACGACGACTGCGAGCGGCCGGGCTGAGAGCCGAGAGCGCGCGCAGTATAATCACGCCCGAAGACACTCGAGATGACGCCGCCGCCCACGCGCGCTCGCCTTCTCCTCTGCGCATTTCCGCTTCCGACTTGCTATCTCGTCCAGCCGCCCGCTCGCTATCCAATTTCGTCCATTGTCCGGCCGCTCGCCAGTGTTGGCCATTTTTTGCCTCCGGCGCGGCGTTCATTTGAGCCGCCGCCCGGCCGAGCGCACAATCAGCCGCCGGCCACTCGAGTCGGCGCTCGGCCCTAGAATGCGAGGATCCATTACGTAACGCGCTCGCCATAACTCAACACCCGCTTGCGCGCGACAATGACGAGCGCGGCGGGGATTTGGCGTGGGCGTCGCTTGTCGTGGGACTGGCTGGATGTTCAACGGCTCTCACAATTGTCTTGCGCCCTCAGGAACGGCCGAGAGCGAGCCAGTGGGCGCCATCTTGGCAGCGAGCCTTAATTACTCGTGGTCGTGGTTGACGTTGGCGACAATAGAGAGGCCGCCGTCGGGACGCCCAATTGGAGTGGCGACGAGCCCGAGGCGCTTCGACTCCATCAAATCAGTGGCCCAGCCGCCGTGACCACCACGATGATCGGCCGGCGAGACGAGCGCTCTGGAGATTAGAGGCGCCCGCGCGCGCGCCAGTCAAAAATATGTGCGCCTCGAGGGGCGCCCGCGTGGGGCGCCGCTCGCTCCAGACGAGTCGGCTTAACTCCGGGCGCCAGTTTGTTTTCGTCGTCGTCGTCAGCGTCGTCGTCGTCGTCGTCGTCGTCTCGTAAGTGGCCATAAATAATACGACTGCCCCCGCCGCCCACGCGAGCGCCCGCGCACGCAAGCGCCGGCCCCGATACGATGCAAAACTAGCCCCAGTTCCGGTCACCTGATTTGGGCCGCCAATCACGTGACCCTAGGCGCCAGCGGGCGATTGATGAACGAGCTGGCCGCCGGAAGTGGCGCCGGCGGCCGCCCGGTTGGCCGCGAGCAGAGTTTGCTCCATTGGGCGCGCGTCTCGTGTTTGTTTGCTTGTTATCGTTTGGCACTCTGACCTCCGCTCGGGCGCCCGCTCGCCGGCGCCCAATGAGCTCGTTGGCCGCCACTTTTATTGCCAACGAGCGCTCACGCACGTAAGCACGCGCGCACAAACACACGCACACAAATTGTAGCGAACAAATCGAACGAGAGCAATCGTTGCGTCACAATGCGATACCTAAAGTTACGCAACGTCCAGGTGCCCGCCAGTCAGTGGCCGGCCTGAGCCGGGCCCGTGTACGCTTTAATTGTCACTCTAATCGCACACCGACGCCAGCGGCGATTTTTCACTTGATTTGTTTCGGTCGGCCGAGCACGACTTGTGCGGGCTCCACTGAAGCGGCCCTCGCTAGAGCCGCCCCCGCAACACGAGCTCTGGCCGCCGGCCGATTCGGGCCACCGATCGCCTGGCTGACTCATGGCCGCGAGTGCGCTGGACAGCGGCCCAACAACAGGGGCGATAAAGCTGTAGCGGGGCCGCCCCCGCCCCCGCCCCCGCCCCAGCCCCCGCCACGAATGCAAATGCGCCGCTCACAATGACTGCCCGCCCACGCCGACTTCCGGCCAGTGTGCGCGTCACCTGAAACGAGTCCTCCGGTGGGCCCGCGAGAGAGTCCAGTGTCGCGAGAACGGCAAACACATCAACATCATTATCTTGAGCTCGGGCGCAAACTTGGGCGCGCGCGCGCTCGCTCGCTCACTTTAAACTCTCACTTCTCACAAGGCCCCGCTTTGAGGCTCGAAAATTAACGCTCAGCTACCACTCCCACGCGGGCACCCATAAATCACCCATCCAACTTTGTGCAGCTGGCGCACCAGACGCGAAAGAGGCGCCATCTAGCGGGGCGCAGCACAACTCTCGGCAAGAGAGTGACTCCGACCGATACCAAGAGATGGCAGCACAGCGGCGCCTCCGGAGACACACACAGGACGAAGGCCAGGTCGAGGCGCCGTCGCCCGGCGACCAGGAGGAGCTTCCGTCGCACGGCTTCTCTCTGGCCAAATGGAAGCTGATGCAGAAAACCGAACGTAAGTAAAAGTTTCACTGGACCGCCGCCAGGTGGGGACCTAGTCGGGCGAGTTCTTGTCCGGCTTCCGGTGATACGCATGCGCCTGAGCTCTGCGGATGACTGAGACGAGGATCTCGTGGTGGAACATCGCCGCCGTCCTGTGGCCTCTCTGAGTTTTAGTCTTCGAAATAGAGAGAGAGAGAGAGTGTGTGTGTGTGTGTGTGTGTGTGAGCGAGTGAGAAACAGAATGCCCGCACTGTATAATTAGATCGATTATAATTAGATCTATGGCTCGATCGAACGATGAGATCGCCCGACACCAGACAGGTAAATCATTGCGTCGTGTCCGCTTGCACCGCGACCAAAGTGTGCGCCGTAGCTGCGGCGAGCTATGTGGCGACCAGGTGGCTGCATTGAGCGGACAAGTCCCGAGCACAGCGTACCTGTGGTTCGTCTAATTAGTGACGCAACGTGAGAGAACAAATAACGGCAGCAGAGGCAAGCACTCGGACGCTTAGATTAGCCATCGCGACTGCGGGCGCGCCGTCAGAGCGCAATGAGCGCCCTCAAGATGGCCAAAGTCCGCAAGACTTCCAGATTGAAATCCAGCTTTGTGTGGGCGCTCTGCGCGACCGCTCTAGCCGCCATGTGGGGGCTTGCATGCGATCTCGAGGCGCGAGTCGACGCCGCCGGAAGTGGATCGATGTGGGCGCGGCGCGCGTCGCCCGGGCTCATGTTGTTCAGCGGTGGCGGCGGCGGCGGGGCGGACTTTTCCGCTACGGCGCGCAGACGGCCGGCGAACAAAGAGCAGCCATTTGGTGAGTATTTGTTAATCTGAGGCGCCTTTTTCGCGCTTTCGAGGCGATCATTAGTGCACAGGATGCAATGATCACGCGACCAACGACCGCGACGCCGCCGCCGCCCGGGGGCGCGTGGTGCCCGCGCTGAGGCGCAATTAATAAGTGCCGTTGACGCGCTTGCCGGCCGGCGAGCGAGCGCCCCAGATGCGCGGCTCGAGTGGCCACTTTGGCGAGCGCGCGACCGGAGGAAGTGGCGAATGTCGCTAGGCGCCCAAACGAACACAAACACACTGAACGAACGAGCCGGAGTTTGCTGGCGCACCAAATCAGCGCCAATGGGCGCGCCTCTGTGTCAGCGTCGTCATCGTGGTCGTCGTGGTCGTCGTGGTCGTGGTCGTCGTTTGGGTCGAGCTCGTGGAAGCTAAAAATTTATTCGGGGCCATAATTCAAACTGACTCTCATCGGCAGTCGTGCGAGCGCCAAGTTGGGCACGCGACGCCCAACGCGCGCAAAGGAAGACAAAGTGAAAGCAAGTCCGCTCGAATGGGAGTCGCGACCGGCGCTGGTGGCCACGAACTTGGCCCCGGCCACTGGGCGCCAACCCGAGCGGCCGGCCGGCTGGATATAATTTTATTTGCCGACGTCGAGTTTGGTTTTATCTCGCGCGCACGCCTGCGGCCGGCTTTTGACTTGAGCCAGTGGGGCGGAAGTTGCACAAGTGCGCGTCCGGCTGCCCGCTGGACAAAGGCGCGACGTGTGCGCGAGTTTGCGCGTGGCCGAGTCGCGGACCAGAGACACGGACGCCGGCGTCGTCGCCCACTTCCGATCCGCCGATTGGATTTCTTGGCGGATGTTCGCCGGCCACGTCGCCCACGCCGCCCCCGAGTCGCGCGGCGCCTAATTGAAATTGGACTTGTCGCCGACTGGACCCGAGTGCTGGAGTTGTGAAGTGGGCTTGCCGAGCGAGAGAGAGGCCCACTGACCGCAGGCCTGGGCTCGCCTGGCGCTCGAGAGACAACGCGCCAACGCAAGCGCGCATGCTAATTACAAAAGAGCAGACGCCGGCGCGCAGGAAGTGGCGGCCCGACTCGAGCGGGCGCCGCAAATTGATTACTATCGGGCGCGCGTTCGGCCTCGCGCACGCCCTCGAACCTCTGGCAGAGGCGTGCGGGAGCCGTGAGATTGCCATCTCAGAGCCAGCCGGCGATGGCGACGACGGCGCCCAGGCGGCGGCCAAAAAAAGAACTCATTGTCTCGCTTGCGGCGATGGGAATAACGACGTCCACGAGCGTCGACGTGCGAGTGAACTCGGAGTTCAGAGAGTCCATTCGACGAGGCCCGAGCCGCGACTTTTCCTTAGTTTGGCTCAATTTGGTTCTGTTTGGCTCAGTCCAGTCTGGTTCTGTGCGGCCGACTCGATCCAGTCCAGCGACAAAGTCAGCCGCGCGGAAGAAGAGGCGAGTCGGCGTCCTGTGGGCTCGACCGCCGGCCGCCTAGCGACTTCCAGACGGGCGCCCTTGATCTTGGTGGCGCCGGAGGGAAAACAAAACTCTCATCGAGTCTGGAGCGCCCGCTGAGGGCTTTGAATTTTTTATTTCACTCCGTTTCATCTCATTGAGTCGCGCATGGTGCTGTCCGCGCAAAGCGCCCCTATGTGCCTCTCGAGCCCATCGGTCGAGGCGCGCCGCCGATCGCCAATTCAATATTCTCCACTTCGGCGCCGCCGCTGAAGTCGCCGTCGTCGTCGTCGTCGTCATCGTCGTCGTCGTCGTCGTCGTTGTGGCGCGAACAACGCCCACGCCGCGTGACGAACGGCTTCAGCTCATCAAGAGCGCGCACGAGCGGAAGTGAGGCCCATTGTCCACTAGACGACGACGGCGACCATTGCGCCGCTGAACTTTGTGCTTATGCGGACGGCGCGCTGGTGGCCGCTTGCGTCCGCTTCGGGGGCTTTCTTTGGACGCTGGCCGCCGATCGGCCACTTCAGAGTGACGCCCACGACAACGACGCCTGCGTGCTAATGGAAGATCAACTGCACGCCACTCGAGCCGGCCGCGGGCGACGTCGCGCGCACTTGTCATCATCACGCTCGCGCGTGCGTGCGTGCGCTCGCCATGAATTGAGAACGACCTGACACAAACAAACAAACGAATGAGCGCACGAGAGCGACGGAAGGAGGCGAGCGGACGAACAAACAAATGAACGGGCGAGCAAACGAGCGGCGCCACCAGAGAGTGGGCCCGGCAGCGAGCGAGCGCGCCCGAGGCTCAGCGGCCTGACACCGGCGCCGGCCACGTCGACAACTCCTCGAGCTGTCGTCCATAGGGTGGGCATGCGGGCGAGTGGCGCGGGAGTGGGCGCGCCGGACGGCGGACGCCAATCAGCGAAGGTGAGTGTGTGTGTGTGTGTCATTGCGTGCGCAGGAGCGCCAACGAGAAGACTCCGGGGCGCACCTGAGGACGTGCGGGCGACACTGGCGAATGTGCTTGGTGTGCAAATTAAAAGAAGGCCGCACGAGTGTTGCTCAATCGAGCGGTGCTTGAAATGAGCCTGCAGCCAGCAACACGCGCGGCCACATCGAGCCCGCCGGTGCCGGCTGCGAGCGCGAACAAACTGAACGAGGGCCAGTGGCGAGCCTCGCCAGCGAGCCAGAACTCTTACAATGAGATAATTTGCCTCGTTTAGCCGCCGCCGGCTCGGCGCCGTCGTCGCGCCCACCACGAGAACGAGCTTCTGGTGGGCCGCACGTAACGAGCGGCCCCTCGAGGGCGACTTGCGGCCGGCGCCCAGTCGCGACCTCGGCGCCGGCCGCACGCACGTGACGACCAATTTGGGCGCGCGGGCCAGCGCGGGCGCCAAAGAGTTGCCGGCCGGCCAGCCGCAGCACCAGAAGCACGCCCACTAATTCCGAGTCGACGCGAGCGCGCGATGGCCCCGGTTTGTCTTGGCGGCGACGATGGCGGCGGCCCGATTTCAGCGCCCGCGCCTCCGCTCGGCCTGGGCCACATTTCGTCTCGGCCGACGTAAAATCACGCCCACGCCCACGCCCGGGCGGCCGCTCGCTAGCGATACTTTTGCGACTTCGCTCGCTCTTCTGGGCGTCTCCATTTGTTTGCGCGCCGCCGACATGAGCGCGAGCGCGAGCGCGAACGTGAACGCGACCACGAGCGGCGCCTTTGTCGTTATCGAGTCACTTTTGTTGTGCGCGCCCGCCGACCAAAGTGGGCCGCGCGCGAAACTCTATACGCTCGCCGGGCGGCCATTGTGTCTGGCGCCCGCTCGGTGCCGCTCGTTGCTGGGAGGGGCCCATTTTGTCGCGGGCACAGGCGCCCCCGCCCTCGGGCGCCCGTCGCCGTCGGCGCCCTCAGAATCCGGCCAATAATAATAATAAAAATGAAAATCATAATAATAATAATAATAATAGTAGTAGTATGGCACAGGCGCGCGCGCGCTCGAGTTACCTTGGCCGATTGTTCGCGACGCTCGCTCGGCCGCCCGCTTGCGCCCACAAACACTCGCAGAGTTGGGCGCGAGACAAAAGATTGCCGACGCGCTCTGGCTTGGCCCAAAGCCGACGGCCGCATTACCATTTGCTCGTCCGTCCGTCCGTCCCGCCGGCCGGCCGTCGACTCGCTAGCGCGCCGCCCCCGCCCGACGGCCGCTCGCTCGTTCGAGCGCCGCCGACACGCTGGTTGCGCAACATCTGCGACCAATCAAAGGACAATTGCGCGCGCTCGCCCGCAGCGCGATAATCGATCGCATCGGCGAGCGGCGCACCTGTGGCCAGGCTGGTGGCGAGCAGTGACTCATAATGAGGGCGCGCATTTGGGCGCGACCATTGTTTTGCGCCGCCCGCTCACTCGCGCGCGCGATAATCTCTCAAGATTAGCGCGCGCACGTGCTGACCGCTGGCCCGCCCATTAGAGGGCCTCCCCACTTGATCTCTGGCCGCGCCTGCGCGCATTAATATTCCAAGTTCGCCCGGCCCGCCGCCGTTGCCGTCGCCGTCGACGCGGCAGGAAGTCGCCGGTGGGCGTGATTCGGCCGGCGCGCTCTGAGTGGAATATCGGCCCGCAACCGGAAATGGCTGGCCGCGGGGCTGAGGTGCAAATAGATCGGGCCGGCGTGGAATGAATTCGCCATTCGGCCGGCCCAATTTGTCACCCGGCCTCGGCTTATTATTTATTGGCCCGCGACAAGGACGACGACGACGACGACGACGACGACGACGATGCTCTCGAGCGCCCGTCTCGATCTTTCAATTATCCGCCGCCCGCGCGACACACAATAATTCATGGCCCTGTTTGTGTGCTCGTTATGCGCCGATGGCATTCATCTCGCGCCGCGCGTCGCGTGTTCGGCCAATCGGTGGCGGTCGCCAATCGTGCGCCAGACACCCGCACGCTCGCTCATGCGAGCCGCCGGAAGCGAGCCCGGCTCGAGGATATGAGGGGCTGCGTGCGCGCGCCAATAAGTCACATGCGTGGGCCGGGCGCCCGGCTGTTTGCGTTGCGCAAACAGCGCACATGAAACAAAGCGCCGGCGGTGGCGCGCTGGTCGTCGTCATCGTCGTGGACATCTCACGCTCGAGTGGACGTAGGCGCTCGTGCCAGATATTGAGCCCGCCGTGGTGGCCGCGAATCCAATAGCATTCGGACTGGTGGCGTAATTATTTTGCGCCCCCGCGAGCGCCCGCACACGCGCGCCCACACACACACTAACCGGTGGAGTCAGCTCAATTACAAGCCAAAAGGCCCGCCGGCCACGAGAGACTGGCCGCCGAGCGGCTCGATCGACTTGTCGGCGTGAATATGGCGCCCGCCAGACAGATGAGCCGATGATCGATCAGCGCGCACGCAATCACGTGGAAGCCAACGGGCGGCCTCGGCGCGCTCGCAATTAGCCGGCGCGGCTCGCTCGCACGCTCACACGCGCTGGCTCATTGTGTGCGACCGGGCGCACGACTTTAATCGGCCGATCATTAGCTGGCGCTTCTCGGCCACGGCTCGCTCGTCGGCCCCTCGCTTTTCGCTTTTCGCCACCAAAAAGCGCCACTCGACCAGCTCACTTTTAAATTAGTCGGCGCTCGAGAGTTCAAGTTCGCGTTGCGCCCTCTCGGGCGCACAAATCGTGTAATTTGATGCAAACTCGGCCCGCCCCGCCCCCGCCCACACTCAAAGGCTTGCCGCCGCGCCGAACTGGAGCCGACTCGTTGAGCGAGACTCGCGCTAATGATTGGCTGGCGCGCCGATCGGCGGCATTATTCATTTCGGCTCCCGAGTTGCGCTCGGCTCGCGTGAGAGCGGCGATAATAATTAGAATTGCACAGACCTCGGCGCTAGGCGCTCGGCGCTAGGCTCGCCCAAATGACTTCTGTCTCGGCGACTCAAAAATTATCGCTCACAACGAATTGCTCGCTTATGCGAGACCGCTCAAGGCCCTCGCGGAGGCCCGAGTTATGCGGGCGATCTGTGGGCGCGGCCTCGTCCTCGACTTCGGCGGCCGCGGCGCCCACGACCACGACCACAGCGACAGCGAGCCGGCCGGCGCAAAAAACAATTCTAGGCCCACCATAAATCACTCCCGGAACGCCCGCGCGCGGGATCGAAGATCGCCGGAAGTTGGACGCCGCCTCGCCAGCGCTCGCCCGCTTGTCTGCTCGCTGATTTCGATTCCACGCCCAGGCGACCGGCGCCCACTTCCGGCCAAACAAATAGTGGCCTCGGGCGGTGTCTTGGTTGAAAAAATTGGAAGAGAGGAGCGCGAAATTTGATAAAAAGAGGGCCGCGCGTCCGGTTCGGCGCCCAGTTGATTTCCTCGTCTTTTCATCTCACGCGCTCACGCGCTCTCGCTAATCCTCGCGCTGGCACGCGAGCGACCCAACGGACGTTGCGCAATAAGACCCGTCCACCGAGATAACGCCCCCACACTCGAGTGTTTGGGCGCGCCCGGCCTCCCGAGGGCTCGTCCTTGTCGCGCGTCGCTGACAAGACAGCGGCCGGCCCCGAGCGGCGGCCGTCGTCTGGGCCGAGCGCTCTGGGGCCAGAGGCGCGCACTGGCTCGCCGTTGATTGATTATGATTTCGAGATGATGAAGTCGGCCTCGCACGGCGAGCGCCCCTATGTGCGGAAGTGGTGGGCGCGCGGCCGCGGGCGCGCACACAGAGTTGGCCGGCCAGACGTGCGGGTCAGTGACGCAGTTCGCGCCTGCGCTTAAAACCCGCACAACGCCCCCACGCGCTCTGTGCTCGGCGACGCCAGCGGCGAGGGCTCTTTGTTTCAACGGCCTCCGCCGGGTGCCGATGATCGATGGCCGAATAATAATTAACCACGGCCGAGTGTCGCGCCTTGGCCTCCAGCCAGTTGGCTCGGCAAGCTACTGGTATGTCCACAAACCAGCAGTTCGCCCGGTGCGCCCAATCGGGGCTGATTCCCCGGACACTCTCGAGGCAGTTTTGAAATTGTCCTCACGAGTGGACCAGCTGAAGCGGAAGTGCCAGTGGCCTAGTTTTGAGCGCTCCTTGAGCTTGGGGGCGGTCACGGCACCGGCGGCCTAATCAGAGAGCCACTAATCTGGCGCCTCTTTTGAGTGCACCTGCGCGACGCAAGTTCGTTTGGGCTCCAATCGGCTCCGATTGATCCGATCGATCAGGCGAGATCGATTTCATGGCGTTGGCCTGGCTAAGATTAGTGGCAAAAGAGTGGAAAGAGTGCACAAGTGAGTGGAGCCGCCGGCACGCGGCGCTTCCGGCAGACTGCAAATTTGCAGGCGCACGACTCGAGTGTCGGCATGTCGTCGTTTGTTTAAATAAATCGTCGTCGTCGTCGTCGTCTTGCGCGTCTTTGTGGCTCTCGCGCTGGTTGCGGGCGTCGTCTTATGAATACGAAATGAGTGGCGCCGGCGTTGGTCTGGCAGCCTCACTCGGATCAGATATCGTGCGCTTTTGTGCACAGCCAGTGGACTTGGCGCGCCGGAAAGAGAGATTTATCTCTCATCAGAAGGAGCCGCCGGTGCGGCGCCACGCGCGGCCGCCTGCCACTTCCTAATAAAGTTTATGCTCCTCCTCCACGTCGTCGTCGTCCTCGTGGTCGTCGTCTGAGCGGTGCTCTTGATACTTTGGCCGATCAAAGTGGAGCACCCGTGCGGCGAGAGCGCCGAGCGAGAGAAAGAGACCGGCCCCACGTCGGTCGACTCGAGACATCGCCGGCGCCGGCGCCCAATCGAATCAAATCAAATCGAATTGGTGCTCGCCGTCGCCGCGGTCGTCGTCGTTGTCGTGAGCGCGACTCAATTTGCATTTTCCGCTCTCGAGCGCCGTCGCCGCCGTGGGGCTCAGATTTATGAGCGACTTTGTGGCCGTGGGCGCGCTCGACTGCCACGAGCGCCAGTGCAGCAAATCTGTGCAGACTTTGCGCTTCGCCGACGCGCCCGCGACCCCAGTCGACCTCGAACCCGTGCGGGCTCATCGATGCCTGACGAGTGTGTCGCGCCTCCGCCTCTGCTCGTCGCTAAATTAGTGCGGGCGCCGCCTCCGGGTCGCTAGGCGCACTCACCTGCGCGCCTCGCCAGAGGAGACGAGCGGTCCATTTGTATGCGCATTTCGCGCGTCCGAGCGGCGCCGCCGGCCGCCTCGACGCCGTTTAACGCCCGTCTCGACGCCAGCGGCAGGTACATGTGCGACTCGGCGCTTTAGTCCCGCCCAGCCGCACGTTCGGCTCGATCATTAGTCATCGGCCGCGCGCCCGTGAGATCAAATGGAATGGACGCTCGCGTCGTGCACGAGTCCACACTGGCTGTTCTTCACGAGTCGCAGGCGCGCAAGTGTCAGTGAGTGTGCAATGAAATTTGTCCGAGTCCAGCCCGCCGCCCGCGGACTTTTCAAGAGGCGCGCGACAAAAGAGCGCCTCGAGCAGCCTTGGCACCTAGCGCCGATCGCGACCTCTCCACGTGCACTGCCAGCGCCTCTAGCAGCAGAGAGGCGCGCCACTGAGTGTCACTCGCGGGCAGCAAGCCCTGAATATTAATGGTGATCATGGCCAGTCGAGCGCTAATCAGTAACGACGAGCGCCACGCCGCCGCCGCCGCCGCCGCTGCCGCCCGCTCGTGACTGTCGCGCCCGGCGGCCGTTTTGTCGGTCGTGCCGATCGCTTGCGCAACGTTTGATTTACTCTCGCCGGGCACGAGATAAGGGCCGACGGAAGTGGCGCTGCTCGCCACTATCTGCGTCTCAAATCGGGCCCGCGCTCTTTTGATAAAACTGGCCGCGCGAGCGTGCTCCAGACGCGTATCGATGCCACCATATCAATTTGCTTGGCCCCCGCCCACGCTCACTACCAGCACGAGTGACCTTTCACCTGACATCCGGCGATGCTGTGGTGGTTGTGGGCGGGCGCGCGCCACTCTGGCGCTGGCCACAGGTGAGGTGTGTTCGTGCAAGGCCGAGTGAGAGTGCGGCTGTGTCGGAAGGCAAGGCTGGCACTTTTGGCGCGAAATATCCGCAACGTGTCGACTCGGAAGCCTCGCGCACCCGAGCGACAAAAACATGATTTTAATGTGCGCCCCACGCGCGCGGCCAGACCATTAGAGAGCGGCGACACGAGCGGGGCCGCAAATGTGCGCCACTCACCTGCATGCGCTCACCTGGCGCGAGTGCTCGCAAGCCATTGCGCCCACGCCGCTGGCTGGCAACAAAATGACAAATCCCGCGCCCGACGAATGTTTTCGTCCTTGTCCGCGTCCTCGTCGACGTCGACTTGGGCGTCGTGGCTGCTCCTGGGCCCATGTGGGCGCGCGTGCGAACTGGCCAATGCTGTGCGCCCCTGATGAACAATCGCAATTACGCGGCGCCTCTGTGTTCGTGCCGCCCGCACTCGCCGGCGGCGGCGGCGGCGGCGGCCGGGGCTTCATTAGTGCCCGCGTCGCTGGGCCGGAACTGGCGCACACAAAGTAAGCGAAGTAGCGAGTCAGGCGGCGTTGTCGTGTGAAATTTGAACTGCGCGCCGGCCGGCCGCCAGCTCGGGGGGCCATTTTTGTGGCCGCCCCGGCTCGCGTGTCTTGGCGAATCCATTCGTTCGGAGGCGTCGCGCGAACGAGCGGCCCGCACACCTGAGGCCGCGCGCGTTGCGTAAGTGGTCGGCCGGCAATTTAGCGGCGTTGGCTTGTGCGGGTTATCTGGACGCGGTGTTCAGCTGAGCGCGGCCGCGCTGGTCGAACGCGCGCGTCCAGGCAGAGCTTCGTCTCGAATCGGTCAGAATTAATCTCGTCCGACAGTCGTCGTGGTCGTTGGTGTTGTTAGTGTTGGTGTTGGTGTTGGTGTTTGCAGCGAGCGAGGCGCCGATGGCCCCGCCCGGACCGCTCGTTCCTCGAGCGGAGGCCAAGCTGACGCCAGATAGCGGACGCGAACAATGGTCGAATGTGTCACTCGCACGGCGCCCCTCGGCGCCCGACTCTAGGCAGCGTCCCCGCGCGCCCCCCCCCCTCCCGACCATCAGCCGAGCGCCTACTTCCGGCGCGGCTCAATGTCTGGCGGGCGCTCCTTCCGGTGAGCCGGCTCAAACTTTTCAAATTTCGAGCGGCGACAAACGAGCGCGCCGCTCGGCAAACAAATGCCGAGCGGCTGTGACGAGTTGAGTCGTCGCAAACAATAAAAACACTGCGATGCGATTATCTATTGCGCCACTTGCGCTCCTTACGCAATTTGTCGAGATCTTGTGCGCTCTGGGCGACGGGCGCACAAGGCGACCAGAGTGCAAAGAGCGAAGCGAAAGGCAGAGCCAGAGGCAAAGGCAAAGGCAACAGCGAATGCGCAAGCAGAGGCGCACAAGCACGAAAACGAGCTCGAGCACTGAGAGCGAGTTTGTTGCGAGTTTAAATTGAATGAGCCGCGAGGCTGGCTCTTGTCGCGGGCACCTAGCGCCGTTCGCGACCTGCCGCTCGGGGCGCAAAATCTGCCGCGAGCCGGCCGAGCGACGTGCGCGCGTTTCTTGGCGGCGTCACACGAGCGGCCCGGAGGGCTAGACAACAACAAATAGACTGGAGTGCGCCCGCGGTCTTGCGCAACTCGCGCGGCTGGAGAGTCGCGGGCGCCGGCGATGGACTTGCGCAAACTAATTCACTTTATCTCGCGCGCCCGCGGCCGAAGAGACAAGACGCCGGCCGAGCGGAGAAAAAATCGATCCTGTTGATTGTGCCCCAAGGCTGAGACCATTTGCGAGCGCTCGAGTGGCGCCCGCACGTGAGGCCGTTTCGAGCTGAGGCTCAAGCTCGAGGGCGACGCCGGCGACTCGCTCAAGTTGGCCGCCTCGTCTCGAACTTGAGACTGCTCGGGCCTCTTCGACGACAGCCTACGAACGCACCTGCCACTATGGCTTCTTTTAAGTTTCGCTGGGCGTCCACCGGCGGCGCCCGCGAGCATTCCAGCGAGTCTAATCTGGTCTGGTGCCAGATTGCGATCGGCGCGCCGGGCTGGCCGCGTCTACCACTTGCCGGTGGCGACAAACAAGTGCACGCCGACCGAGATTATAAATTCAAATAATGGCGAGCGTGCGCCTTTGCCTGAATAAATTCTGCACATCAGCGCACGGGGGCGCCCGTCTGTTCCAGATCTCACTCTATCGCTCTGGGTCGGGGTCGTCTTGGCTCGCGACTCTCGGCGAGCGGGCACAAGACGCGAGTCGCTTGGGTCGAGATGCGGGCAAGTGCGGGAAGGCTGGCGGCCGTTCTCATCTCGGGCGGAAATGCGTCGCGAGCTAGGCACGCGGAACGGGAGCGGCGCAAATTCAGCTGAATTTGTGCCGCCACCAGGTGTCTGTCTCGGCGCTGGGTTTGTCAAGAATGCCAGACGAGTTTGCATTGCGCAACGCCACTCTCCCATCTCAGCCGTCGGCGCTCGCTTATTACTGTCTAAGCGAGCGAGCTTGCCATGGGCGCGTCCACTTGTTCCAATTCCGAGTAGCGGCCGTAGGTCAAAGACAACGACCACCAGCACTCGCTCCCGTCGCTGATGCCGTTTGTGTGTGTTTGGCGAGCGCCGAGACGAAATAATGAGCAATCAGCAAGTTGTTGTTGTAGTCGATGTTGTCGCTCTCTGAGGCGCTCGTTTGTTTGCCAAGTCGGCGCTCTCTCGCTCTCTGGCGCGCCCGGCCGGCCGCCTACCCGCAGCCTGGGACATTGATCGAGCGAAAGTTAGCTCGCCGCTCGTCGCCAGTAGGCGTCGCCATGACCGTGCCCGCTAACTCGAGTCGCTGGCGCCACCCATTCAGCCCGACGGCGATCAATCAGGGCAGCCGGGCCCATTCGGGGCCCATTATTGTCGCGCCCAACTGGCCGCTCACTCGGCGAGTTGCCATTTTTGATCTGGACGCCAATCAAGCGCTTCAATGGGGCCCACTGGCCGCCGACTCGAGTGCGTCGCGCGTTATCGGACCCAATCAGCGGCGGAGTTTGATTTATATCTCGCCGACGGGCGCGAGCGGACGCGCCTTTGTTTGTCGCGGCGCCGCCCACTCGGCCGGTGGCTGGCACTCAATGGGTCGGCCACTCCTTTGTGTGGGCCGCCGCCACCTGGACGAGCGCACGTCTCCGACGTCGGCGCGCCGCTCTATCTGAAGCTCAATTGATTAGAGATAAAGTGCCGGCGAGCGGCCCGATCGGTGAGTTCAATCGAGCGGCCTCGACGGCGGGCGCCATTCGGCGAGTCGCGCACGCAATGGGTCGCGCGGATGGGGCGCGCGCCATATTTTGCGCACCGCACTCGTTCAATTATCGACGGCGCCCGCAAACATCGCCATTTCCGGCACTTTTGGTCTCGCCCGTGCGCCGCTGTCGCCTCGTCGTCGTCGTCGTCGCCGTCGGACTCGTTTTTTGGCAGTGGCAAACTGAAACTCACTGGAATGAGTTTCAGTTCTGGGCTCGCCTCGGACGCCCCGGGGCGAACTCGGGCCCGGACTCCGGGCGCCCGAATCAGACCGACAGCGGCGCCATTCCGACCGTGCGAATCGGATGCACACGCGCCCGCCTCGACTGTAGCCGCGAGCGAATCCGCCGGCATCAGCAAGGCTCTAGGTGCGGCCGCGCCCGGCGACGTCGTGTCACAATCGTGTCTCTGGCGCGGGCGCTTGATTGCGGGCTCGCTCACCGACTGGCTCGATTCTGTCGAGCGGCTGGAGCGCCCTCACGGAGGCGCTGGCTGCGATCTATATGAAGTGCTGGCCGAATGATTGACACTTTGCCAAGTTCGCTGGCGTCGCGCGCGTCCGGAAGTCGGCGGCCACGAGGCCGAGCGGCGGCCGGCTGTGTGCGGCTGACGCACGAGTTTTGCGCATCTGTCGTCGGCCTGGCGAGCGAAAAGTCTCCCCTCTGTGGCGCGACTTTTGGGCCCCCTCTACACCTCGAGCGCGCGGCTGCAGTCGGCATGACTCGACTCGACTGCACTCGATTCGAGCCACTCGAACGAGCGACAACGACGAGGGAGCGCGCCAACTAGACGACTGGCGCCAGCCAATTTGTTATGCGAGCGCGCCCACGTCGGCGGCCTGTTCTGACTCGCGCCGCCGCCGGCAGTCCTCTCGAGTTGGCGAGCTCTCGAGCTGGAGCTCGAGCTCGAGCCTCTTCGGGCCGACAGCCGGCCGGCCGCCGCGTCACTGGAGCGCGAAACAAGCAGCGCCCGGCGCACTCGTATAAATCATCGCTCGCAGCTCGCGGCTCGGATTTGCCTTCCGCCACGACAACACGCCGAGAGCCAGATTTCCGCTCGCCAGACGCCCACTCGCCGCGGGCGGCCCTAGGCGCGCGTGTTCGTGTGTGCGTCTGCGTGCGCGTGTTTTTGAGACGGCCTCAGTACAAACTGCCTTTGTTGCTACTGCCGGGCGCCTTGGGCGAGCTCCACTGGCGCTGAGTAAATTGAGGAGGAAACAAAAAATGCGAGACTCATCCGCGCGGCTCAGCTAATCAATCAAATAACCAATAATCAGCCTGGCTCGGCCCATCCTGGCTCGTCTCGGCATGGCCTCGCGTACCCGCACGCCGACCCCTTTGCCGAGCATAGCCCAGAGCCGCGCCGGCCACGCTCCGTTTCATAGGCGCGCCTAGCGGACGCTAATCTCTATCCAGAGGAGCGCCCGCACCAGCAGCCATACTAACCCGACACTTCCTCACGCCCGTCTCGATCCTCCCAACTCGCACGGGCTCACCCGACTCCCTGCCGGGAAACACTTGCGCGCCATCGCCGTCACGATCATCACCATCATCATCATCATCATCACCATCATCAT
>SNVD02006153.1:0-23986 GCA_013180625.2 Boswellia sacra
ACATGCCCTTGGATCAAATTGAAATAATCAAACGACTCAAGAAAAAAGAACAAAAAAATTGAAGTATTCATTGATTGATTGATGAAAGAACACAAGTTGCCCACGTTTTATGTTCTTCAGAAGCACTTGGTTTGTTTTTTTTTGCATTATGCAATAGATAATGTTATCATACAATATCGAGAACTTGGCCCTGATAGAAGAAAGTAGAACTTCATGATTGTTTTTTTTTTTAAAGGCAGATGCTAATAAAATTTGCAAAAGATGATCATGCATGAAAATTTGCCAAAGCATAGGGTGGTCTCTTACATTATCCCATTAAATATTCTCTCTTTCTCTCTTCTGTCATTTCCCATTACGGCAGTGACGTAATCACACCACGCTTCAGTTGAAAATTGAAACACCCGAAAAGGTCAAAACTTTCAGGGTCCTGATGGATCTTCTCTAATTATTTCATGTCCCAGCCGATCCCAATACCCAGGTAATCATGTGCAAACCTTTTAGCTATTCACGTAACGTTGTCCAGCCATTCTTGATTGAGTCTCTCTTTAGTCTTCAAAGTGAGTTCTAAATCTGCACCGCATCTGGTAATATTCTGTTGTAGTGCATGGCCCAGGGCTGGCCTTTTGTTATCTCATTTAACAACAAAACGCCGGAGAACAAGTGAAAAAAAAAAAAATCTCATTTTAACACTCAGTAGACTGAGAAAGAGAGTGCACTGTAGTTTTCATAAAGGTCCTTATGGCTTGAGAAGAACTCAAAATTAATTGAAAAGTTGAAAGGTAGCCTCATAACAATGTGACTCTATAGGTTCATCAAGCGCAAATAGTTCTAGAAGAAACTAATATTGATGGTGAATGCATCTTAATTCCATAGCTTGATGGCATGGCGACGAAACAAGAAGAAGATAATTATTACAGATGTTGACAATGGTAGTCTCTCTTTTTGTTGGATGACAATGACTTTTGGCATATTCTATGAATCCAACTGCATGCTTATAAATTAAAACTCTCCGGCCCTAGCTATGTCATTCATAGCAAGAGAAGATATACAGATCAAAAGCAGCCAATCAAGATGGTGAATGCATCTTAATTCCATAGCTTGATGGCATGGCGACGAAACAAGAAGAAGATAATTATTACAGATGTTGACAATGGTAGTCTCTCTTTTTGTTGGATGACAATGACTTTTGGCATATTCTATGAATCCAACTGCATGCTTATAAATTAAAACTCTCCGGCCCTAGCTATGTCATTCATAGCAAGAGAAGATATACAGATCAAAAGCAGCCAATCAAGATGGTGAATGCATCTTAATTCCATAGCTTGATGGCATGGCGACGAAACAAGAAGAAGATAATTATTACAGATGTTGACAATGGTAGTCTCTCTTTTTGTTGGATGACAATGACTTTTGGCATATTCTATGAATCCAACTGCATGCTTATAAATTAAAACTCTCCGGCCCTAGCTATGTCATTCATAGCAAGAGAAGATATACAGATCAAAAGCAGCCAATCAAAAGATGCAGATCTTTGATTTCGAAACTAATTCAACAAAATTTACTAACCTTTCTTCTAGAATCTATACAATATCATAAAATTGTATGACATTACTTGAATGGTGACCATGCATGGGAGGACCCAGAGCTACCTGATATATAGTTGTTTATAAATTTTCATAACTTTTCAGTGGATCAAACGTACATTAATTTTATTTACTTTATCATATCTGTAGAAATCTTCGTCTGATTCTCTTTTCTTCACTTTTCGAGTGTAACTTAATATGTTGTGTATTACCTGCAGCGGTGGATAAATTTAATCATGGAGATTATAGTATAAATTGTCGACCATTCTTATAAATAAAATATTTCGATGCAGGTGAATTGATAGATAACCCTTTTATAATTTAAAGTCATGTTGTAAAGTGTGCCCAAATTTCACTACAAATAAACTAAACCTTGAGTTGAGTCCCTGTGATTTCACGGTTTGTGGTATACATCATAAATCGATCAGGAGAATTGGGTTAGAAATAAATGGAGAGTACGTTCTGTGGGTTGGATTAATATTGGCAGAAGCGAGCCTGCTCATAGGGATAGTATTTGTTCAAGACCTTTACTTAAATTTAGTAATTTGACCTTTTTGTTTATGCATAGTATTAATGCAAATTAGTTTAATTATGTATCATACCCAGAATAAAAAGAACAAAAAGAAATGTGAAAAAAAAAGATTACGAAACTTGTTCAAAGAGAGAACGAAATAGACGAGAAACAACGACTCAATTATACCAGACGGAAAAAAAAAAAAAAAAAAAACTAAACACTAAAGCGGTCGACCATATAACAAGCATATAGAACCATGCGTGCATATGCACCACTCTAGAATCTAGAGCTAGCCTTATTATTCAAAATTAACCTAGGAACGGAACCCTAAGTGCTGGAGAACACAAAAACTGACAAGAACAGTACAAACACACGTAAAAACAAATGCAATATTTTCCAAAGATATCGCTACTGCGAGCCTACATGTTTCTGCATGCACATCAACTCACAACTTCATATTAAAAACATGAACCCTTCTTTTCTAATTCGATTCTGCATTTCACCATATTATCTTCAATGATTTCCCCAACGAATATGATTTTGCCACCTCTAGCAAGACCCATTTGGCGGACAAATTCATCCCAACCACCTTCTATGGAAAGAGATTTTGTGATAGCAGTTCCTGTTGTATGACGAATGGTGAGACAACAAGGCCATGCACGCAGCTCAGTGTCAACGGCCTCAAATTTGAGTGATTTCTCACCTCGGGGATTCGCAAAACTCTCCATACTATTGGCTGAGATTTTAACCTCAATGAGAATATCTAATTTTTGGAGTCTCTGTGAGAAATAAGCCATTGTTCTTCTCGGTCTTGTATTGTGAGAAATAATGAGCTACCAGACCAGCTCTAGTTCTCACATTTATATATGAAGAAATGAATCCACAAATTAACATAACATCATTGTCACCGAAAAGCTTATCGCAATTAATTTCAACAAATCATTTCGTAATTATTATTGTCATGCACAAAAGTTTAGTTAGGAAGCTATGAGATGCAGTTTGTGTAGCAAAATCTTACACGATAAGGAGTAAGTTGTCATTTGAACTACCTTAGAAGAGCTCCCGGCTTGAAAAGATAATAACTTTAATTGGCTGTTGTCACCTGCTATGGTACGGACGATTATCCAAGCACCTGGTGTCAGTTTCTACTTTTTGCAAGGCCTATCAAGACCGTCAGAAATAGAAACAAAACCAATCGATTTCAAAAGCTCATTTATAAAAATTTTGCATATAATATTTGTTTACAACATATGATTATTAATATATTCTTTACATGCAAAATTTTCTTTTAAAGATTGTTTGACTTATATATCTGCTTTTTTGTCATAATGAAAGAAAAAAAGTAGGATGGAATCTTTGAAATATATTCATTTATTAACTCTATGTTTGGAATCTTCTATTTCGACCATTATTTTATCTCCTGTTGAGATCTCAGACGGAATCTTCTTTATCCAATACTCGTAGATATTTGTCCAAGCGCAGATGGGTAATATAACATAGTTATTTATGACAAAAGGAGTACATAGCCCCAATTCTTTTTCTTGGTTATGTAGAAAAAAAGATTCATATTTGAAATCTTAGATAATATTGTTATATTATTGTATTAATATATGGAAAGAATATCAAATCAACATTACAATAAAATAATTGAGATATACACTTTATAATCGAGTTCTTATTAATGCCTAACAGCTTGGAAAACTAATGGGATTTAGAATATTTGAGGAGACGGGGAAACTGGACTTGTGCAACTGTAATAAATTTTCAGAAAATTCTGACGTAAAATATATATTGACATAATGTTTTGTACTAATTTTAGAAGCTCATTAAGTATAATTACTTTGATTTTGAGTTGAAATTGGGAGTCATTCTACGGTGGCACATACTAGTAACGTATGTACGTAACTAAGCTATATAAAAGTTGTAAAAATTTATATAAAGTTGTTAATAAATATATAAAACTTGTAAATAGATAAATAAAATGTATTACCAATATTTACAACTTCTATGTCTCTATACAACTTCTATATTCAAAATAACTTTTTGTATTTGTTTACACCCAAGGGTGTAACTAGAAATTTTTTTGGGGTGGGCTTAAATTTTTCTATTAATAATCAATTTAGATATAACTAGCTAAATTTTATTAAAGATATATGTTTATGGCAATATATGCAACATATCTTTTCTATGAATTGAAATGTACGGTATACTTCTTTGTTATTTAAGGAAAAAGAAATAGTGCTAAACTTTAATTTTAAAGTTTGGAAAGAAATATTGAAGAAAATATTTATCTTGAAAATATTTTTTAAGAAAAATATTTTTTTGATAAAGGAAGATAGCTAACACTTACCTTTTAAAATTGCTCTACAAAATTTATAATTTTTATTGTTATATATAGAATTTCTTTTCTTTTTTTTTTCAAACATGTTCAAACTATATGTTAAAAATTCATGTTATAAATGCTACTAAAATATCATAATATATATTTTTTTAATTTAAATTTATTTACTTTTTAAGAAAAGTTGGCTGGATTGCAATCTAACCCAATCGCCATCTAATTACGCCTTGTTTACATCTTTTATAAGAACATTTATAATTTCTATATAAATTTTAATAATTCTTATATGTATATATATCGGTACTTTGAAGTACTATAGCATTTTGGCAAAATTAATTTTAATTGTATGCGACCGTTGATTATATAGTAAATAGTGAAGTTAATAGACAGTTGAACTGTAACATAACGAGAGAACAAAAAATCTTTTTGGAAAAAGCTGCAGTACTAGTAGTAATAACAGAATTAAAAGAAATTAATGTTTCAATTAAACTAAACATTTTGCACATATTATTAAATTAATTTGACAAAGATAATCGTTTGATAGGTGTATATAATTGCTTTTAATATTATTTTTAAATTATTGCTTCAATAAAATTATTACAGTTTAATTAATATATATAACTAATTACTTTTTACCTTTTCATTTTTGGGTAAACGTTTTGTTAAATTATTTTAAGTCTTATTGATTGTACATTGGTTTTGATTTCATTAATTCTAAATCAGAGCTCTAAAGTACATTAAAACAACTACGGTTTCAAAATGGGGCACCTACAGTGGTACAAGTGACATGGAAACCAAAATTGTGGATCTAGAACCAAAAATCCGAAAATTAGAAAAAAAGTTAATTATTGCGGGTATTTTATCCATCAAATTCCCACAAGTGGGTTAATTCTAGCTTGATTTGGGTGGTGGAACATACTAGGTTCCACGCTAGCATTTTACATTGATTTTCAATATAAAGTTTAAATAAAAAAAGAAAAATTAGTTTGCATATTATAAATTGGTTAACATTGTTTTATCTTCGTAAGCAGGAGTTGAAATATTTAGAATATTATTATAACAACACTAAAAACTACATATAAATACAAAATATACGCAAATGAGTAACTTCTCGATAACTTACCAGAAAGTGTTACAGTTGAAAGCAAAATTGCAAGAACAGCAATTATTTCTTTTTCTTGTTTTGAGTCAAGGCAACACTGATATCTTGCTTAGCTTTTAACATCATTGTAGATACCAAATAAACCTTGTCTTCCAAACACAGTACAGCAAAGATCATTTTCTCCTTTCCACTGCTTTGAGATGTTTTTATGAGGCATTCCTATTTCATCAAAGAGGTCCCCACCATCCTAAGTAAGTAAAATAATTCCACTCATAATTATTATCCGTTGGATGCTAATTACTCTACAAATAAAATGCAGACTCCCCAAGAATACGATTGTTTTTGTGTTATAGAATTGAGATTACTTGAAGTTGAGTTCAATTAAAAGTTGCGATGCCTTAATCTAATTTGTCACAGTGTTTTTGTAACCAGTAGCAAAAATGATGGAATCGAATTTATGCGTGTCACCATTAGTAAATACGACGCATTTAAGGTTGTCAACATTTTTAATAGGGGGAAAAATCTACAAGAGAGATATCATCATCATTATCGTGTCATCAACAAGAAGAGTAATTAGTTATATAAGAATATTATAATTAAAGGCATGTCAGTAAAGATATTTACCTTGATTATCTTTTTTTTTTTTTTAAATCAGCTCTACACATCCAACATCAATGGTGGATGAATGTCCTGTTTTCATTTTTAGATAAAATAGTCCCTCCTTTGGCCTTGGAAGTCCATACTTTTATAAATCTCCATAAGCTAATTTTCTAAACAACATTGCAATTTTTATCTACTAGATTGATTGGCAAGAATTTCAATAAGGTCATTGATAGCCATACTATTTTCTTGGAGAGAATGTGTGCCTAAGCACAACCATGAAGTTTTACTACAAAATTTTTAATGAGAACAACCATGAATTTCAATAGGAGCATTAATCATTGTATTCTATCTAATAAAATCTTATTATATATGCTTAAAAAGAGAAAGTGTTAGGTGTGCAACCAAAGTCCTAGGATAATGGGTACATAAGTATAGACAAAATCTCTATTGTTATGAGGCCTTTTGGGTAGAATCCAAAAAGCAAATTCATGAAGGCTTAGGTTCAAAGTGGATAATAACATGTCAATGTGGAGTTTTGTGGGTCCATAGTCTTAACGAGTGGTATCAAAGCCATGCCCCAAACTTAGCCATGTGGAGTAAAATTCTCGGATTACCAAACAAAGGTGGTGGGCCTTGGTAAACCTGGTGGGCCCTCGTAAACCCAATAAAGCTTGCGATTGGATCCGTGATTGAGCTCTAGTGAATGGGCGGTGTGCTCCTAATGCGGAAGAGGATTTGACTTGGATAGAGTGAACGGATGGATAATTGTTTGAGGGGAGGCCTAGATAATGCAGAAAAAAAGATGCGGATGAAGAATAGTATGTGATACTTTGTTTGAGGAGTGGATTTGTTAGGTGTGCAACCAAAGTCCCACATTGGTTACATATCCGGAGGATCATGGGTGCACAAGTATGAACAAAATCTTCATTGGTATGAAGCCATTTGGATAGAATCCAAAAGCAAATCCATGAGAGCTTTGGCCCAAACTGGACAATATCACACCAATGTAGAGTTTTGGAGGTCCATAATCTCAACAACAAGTATGCATATCGGGCTGCGAACAACAATGGAAGTTCTAGCACCATAGTTACACAAATCATAAGTAATTTCCACGTTAGAATTCCCACAATCAACAACCAAAACATCTTTCCCTTCATAATCTTTACCATTCACATACTTGCTTGACTGAATGCAATCCTTTTCATAGCTATCAAGCTTGATATCTTTGTAATGAAACCTTTATTATTTTCACTTGTGGCAACCATAAGAAATTGCCCAAGTATACTTCTTCTTCATTTAAACAAGAATTCTTGGCCACAATACATCATTCTTGGTGCTCTTTAGGATAATGTCCAAACACCACATATCGATTTAAGAGTGGTTCAATCCCAAAATTTGTTACATGGTTTTCCAAGTAACTGATGAAATTGCTCTTAGGCACAAATCTTGGTGCATCAGTTAGGAAGGGCGTGTAAGGAAGATTACAGAACTTCTTTGCAAGGTGTAATTTCAAGCGATCATATGACCTTTTTTTCCAAAGTGAGGCATAAAAATCCTCTCTCTCTAACAAAATATTTGAAATGTTGAGACGATTGAGGCATGTAGAGGCAGGACTAGCTCCCACAATGATAACACTTGTTTCTCTCATATTTCTTGGAGTAGACATTAGAAGGTCTTATTGAATATTGGTTTGATGGCAAGTTGCTACTCCTATTCAAAATTTTGGAGTTTGAAGTGCATATAACTTTGGCTATTGGTTGCTCTCTTCTCACCTTATCTAACACATATCTATAAATGTGTGTGTTTGAATGCTTCCAGTCCAACAGTAAACTTAAAACTTCTTTAAATGGAATTGGAAACTGACCAGTGACAGTTCAAAAGTACTTTTTGATGTGAAATTGGCTTTTTGTGCGAAAAAAAGAAGCATACATTCTTCTACTTCGTGTGAGCTAAACCATTAAAAAGGTGAATAGAGCTTTGTTAATGATTTAATGATTATGAAGCAGTGATTTATGTTAGATCGATTTTTTTTTTATTTTTTTTAAAAATTGTATGAGAGTTCCTACAAGAGGAGATTTTAGTAAATATATATTAAATATGATATACATTTTAGAACTATTGATATTGATAGAAACTCAAAATTGGAATTAATTAGTTTAGAAAATGTTATTGATGCAAGGTAACAATTGACATTAATTGATTTACAAATTATAAACAAATAATTTTGGTACTATTTATTTACTAAGTCCTAATTACAATAAAAGAGAATAGACTTTTTTTTTTATACTAAGACATATTCTGAAAACAATCATAACATTCAAAGTTAATCAATAAGACGCAGAAAATTAATTAATAAATAAAATTTAATTAATGTTTTAAACTAATTATTAAATTCTATGTTTTGTTTTGCATTAGTTATTTACCTTTCAAAATATACTTTCAATTCATAACTATATAATAAAAATCATAAGCATAACGAAAAAACGTCATATACATGCAATGTTATTATATTGCAACATTTGTTTCATATAAAGCTTTTTATTGGCCTTAATTAGTTTCTACATTTTTGTTTTAATTTCCATATAGAATTTTAGGAGAAGTTAGAAGAATTAGGGTGCGAATCTTATCAGGAAATTAATTTCAACATGAACTCATTTGGATGATTCGCCATTAGAGCAACTTCTCCTATCGGTCTTGTGCCGGAGTAGATGAGCTGGCTGGCCTAGCTTGCTAACAATTTATAACAAGATGAAGCAACAATCAAAACCATTGTCACCAAAAAGCTTATAGCATGTTCAACAAATCATTTCACAATTATTCTTTTCATTCACAAAAAGATTAATTATGATGTTGTGAGACGCAGTATACAATAACTTTTTGAAGAGCGCTTGACCTACAAAGACCATAACTTTTAAGTTGTGAGATATAGGTGCTATCATTTTTTGCAAGGCCAATCATGACCGTCCTGTTGGAATTGGCTCTCAAATCACATAAAGTTGGTGTCAAACATGGATCCGCACTCTTGCACCATGTGACTCGCACTCTAATGCAAGTATTGTTGAAAGTCAGCGCTCCTGCACGAGGTTTCTTATGCCACTATGCAACAACAAAGACTGAATGTTCACTTGCAGGTAGAGACATTGCATTCCTGCGCAAGGTGGTCTGTGCCGTTGCGCTAACATGAAGAACATGCGAACCTGTTTAGGCAGAGAGTTGGTGCTCCCGCTCCAAGTGCTTGATGCTATTGTACCAGAGGCGATCGCTATACACCGACTGGACACTATAAATAGACCAGTTTGTTTATTTTCTTAGAGACTTTTAAATATTCTCTTGTAGGGTTTCGGGGAAAATGTGAAGGCTAAGAAAAGAGTGTTTTTTAGTGTAAAAGAGTATTGCAAGCCTTGTAATCTTGTTTTCTTTATAGTGAAATAATTCTTTATAGTCTTCCAAAGTTGATGCAGGCATAATTTACTGAACCACTATAATTTTTTGTGTCATCTCTTGATTATATTTTCTACTTGTTATTATTTTTTGTGATTAATATCTCTATTGTATTTGGTATTGTTTGATTATTGGGTGGACTTTGGTTGTACGATGCATAGTTTGTCGTCACAATCTGGTATGAGGGCCTTAGTTTAGGCTTGACTTCGTATGCAACCTGTTCGTAAAAATTCCCAAATGAGAAACAATGGCTGGAACCAAGTTTGAAATAGAGAAGTTTGATGGAAATAGTGACTTTGGTCTTTGGAAGAGGAAGATGAAGGCGATTCTTGTGCAGCAGAAGTGCGCAAAAGCTCTTCAAGGAAAGACTGCCCTAAAGGAAGATTTATCTGAGGAAGGAAAATATGAGATCATGGAGACAATCTAGAGCACTCTCATACTCTACCTAGCTAATAACGTTCTGCAGTAAATTGATGGAGAGGATACTGCGGCAAAGGTTTGGCTTAAACTCGAATCTTTGCATATGACAAAATCTTTGTCTAATTAGATTTATCTTAAAGGGCAATTGTTTGAGTTCAAGATGGACTTGTCTAAGGCACTAGAAGATAATCTTGATGACTTCAAAAAGATTGTAGCTGATATTGCTAATGTTGATGAAAAAATTAGTAATAAGAACCAGGCAGTTATTCTCTTGAACTCTATACTAGATGATTTCAGGGAGGTTAAGCCTGCTATTAAATATGGCAGAGATAGTCTTAATCTAGATAATGTACTTGGGGCTCTTAGAGGATTGAAAGAAAATATGGAAACAATAGGGAGGGTTTGACAGCAAGGGATAGATATGAGAAGAACGAGTAAAAGGAAAAGTGTAAGTCGAGATCTAAGTCGAAATTCAAGTAAGGGAAGAGATGTTTTCACTGTAAAAAGGAGGGTCACTTCAGGCGTGTCTATCCTTATTGAAAAAAAAAATTGCAGATGGTGATGTGGCTGTGGCATCAACATCAGACTATGAAGGTGCACAGGTTTTGACAATGTCAGATATGAGATTTGATGGTGAGTGGATTCTTGATTCAAGCTATACATTCCACATGTGTTCTAAAAGGGATTTTTTTGTTTCTTATTAGTCAGTTGATAGGGGAAAAGTTCTAGTGGGGAATGATGTAGCTTGTGATGTGGTCAAAATCGGTTGCATCAGATTTAAGATGTTTCATGGGACTATCAAAATCTTGAAAGAAGTGAGGCATGTTCCTAGATTAAAGAGGAAGTTTATTTCCTTGGGCACGTTAGATAAAATAGGATGTGAGTACAAGGCATCGTCTAGAGTATTATATGCAACAAAGGAGCACTGGTTGTCATGAAATCCAAGATTCATAATGGCTTGTATGTGTTGCAACGGGAGATCATAACTGGTGAACTAGCAATCGAAGAAGCATCGTCTAATAAGGATAAAACCAAGCTTTGGTATCAAGGGCTTGGTCATATCAGTGGGAGAGGTTTGAAGGAATTGAGCAATCAAGGGCTATTGGGTGGTGATCAAGTGGGTAAGCTTGAGTTTTGCGTGCATTTTGTCAAGCAATGTCGACTACGCTTCTTAACAGATGTTCATACTACAAAGGGTACTCTTGACTATATGCATTCAAATCTCTGGAGTCCAGCTAGCAAGCCATCTCATGGTGATAACAGGTATTTCTTGTCCTTGATTGATGATTATTCTAGGAAGGTGTGGATTTACTTGTTGAAACATAAGAATGAAGCTTTTGAAAAATTTAGATAGTGGAAAAGCTTGTAGAAACTCAGACTGGTAAAAGGGTAAAGAAACTTAGGATGGATAATGGGCTTGAGTTTTATAGTATGAGTTTGATTCTTATTCCAAAGACCATAGGACTGTAAGGCATCAAACAGTTAGGCATACCCCTCAACAAAATGGCTTACTTGAGAGAATGAATAAGACTTTGGTGGAGAGAGTTAGGTGCATGCTCTCTAATGCAGGACTGGGTAAAGAGTTCTAGGCAGAAGCTATGAGTATAGAAGCTTATCTAATAAATAGAAGTCCTTTTACAACCATTGATTGCAAAACACTCGAGGAGGTGTGGTGTGGTAGACCAACGAATTATGGTAACTTAAGAGTGTTCATCTGCACAATGTATGCACATATGAATGATGGGGTGTTAGAGCCTAGAGCATTGAAATGTATCTTTGTTGGCTACCCGAAGGTACAAAAGGCTATCAATTATGGTATATGACTTAGGGAGTATCAAACCCGATCATTAGTAGAGATGTTGTCTTCAATGAGGATAAAATTCCAAGATTGGCTGCGCAGCATGATGGAGTTTTTAGGAGAGACAAATCTGAGACAACTGTTCAAAGTCACAGATTATTGGTTTTGAGGTGAAGCCTGTAAGTGTTGTTCGTCAACAAGATATTGAGGATGTACTTGAGGCTAAGTAATAACAACTACCATAACCAGATTATAGATTAGGGAGGGACACAGAGAGGACTCAGATTAGACCTCCAGAAAGGTATGCGTACTTTGACTTTGTGGCTTATGCTTAAATACAACTAATGTGATTGATGGGAATGAGCCACTTACATACCTTGAGGCTGTGAGTTGTGATGATTCCGTCCAGTGGAAAAAGGCAATGTTAGATGAGATTAATTCTTTGGTGAAGAATGAGATATGGGAGATTGTAGAGCAAAAGCTTGTTGGGTGTAAATGGATATTCAAACGCAAGGAAAGGTTGTTAGGTGAGAAGCCTATATACAAGGCTAGGCTAGTGGCTAAGGGTTTTACAGAATGTGAAGGGATTGATTACAATGAAATCTTTTCTCTAGCGGTGAAACACACGTCGATCAGGGTTCTTCTATCACTTGTGGCATGTTTTGATCTTAAGTTTCAGCAGATAGATGTCAAAACTATGTTCTTGCATGGCGAGTTAGAAGAGAAAATCTACATGAGCCAGCTTTAGGGATTTGAACTTCTAGGTAAAAAACATTGTGTTTGCTTGTTAAAGAAATCATTGTATGGTTTGAAGCAAAGTCTAAGGCAATGGTATTTGCCGTTTGATACATTCATTGTGAGTAAGGGTTTCTCGAGGAGTTCCTATGATAGTTATGTCTACTATAGAGGGACTACATGTCTAGATATGGTCTACTTGCTCTTGTATATTGATGATATGCTCATAGCCAGCAAGGCAATCTCAAAAGTTCAAGACTTGAAGGAGTTGCTGCAAACTGAGCATGACATGAAATACTTGGGGCAGGGTAAAAGGATATTAGGGATGAACATCTACAGAGATAGAGACAAAGGTACACTTTTCTTGTCTTAGAAAAATTATCATGAAAAAATCTTGCATCGATTTAATATGGATGGTGCAAAGGCTGTTAGTATACCGTTGGCAGCACATTTTAGACTTTCATCTGATCAATGTCCCAAGACAAATGAGGAGAAACTTTTAATGGACAGGATTCCATATCCAAACGTAATAGGGAGTGTCATGTACTTGATGGTGTGCACTAGTCCAGATATTGCATAGGCTGTGTCAGTTGTTAGTAGATTTATGGCGAATCCGGATAAGGTTCATTGGGAAGCGGTAAAATGGTTGCTACGATACTTAAAAGGATCGATCAGTAGAGGATTGATGTTTGGTCGAACGGAACAAGAAGGAACTATTTTGGAGAGTCTTGTTGATGCGAATTATGCAGGGGATCTTGATAAAAGGAGGTCTCAAACTGGCTATATGTTTACATTTGATGGAGAATATGTTAGTTGGAAAGCTCAATTGCAATCCATTGTTGCTTTATCGACCTCAGAGTCTGAATATATAGTTGGTACTAAAGCTATAAAGGAAACTTTATGGTTAATGGGTTTGGTAGCCGAACTTGGAGTGTCACAAGAATCTATGACTGTGTTTTGTGATAGTCAAAGTGCTATACATCTAGCGAAGAATCAAATGTACCATGAACATACTAACCACATTGATGTGAGGTTGTATTTTGTTCGTGATGTTATAGCAAAAGGGCCTATTAAAGTGGAAAAGATTCCGACAAAAGATAATCCAGCGGACATGGCTACGAAGGTAGTACCATTGAGTAAATTCTTGCATTGTCTGGACCTGTTAAAGGTCTAGGATGGGGTTCCTTGATGATGTTCTATTGAGGGGAGACTGCAGTGTACTATAGAGACAGAGGATTTGAGATCCAAGGTGAAAATTTGTTAGAATTGGCTCTCAAATCGCATGAATTGGTGTTAGACATGGATCCACGCTCCTGCGCCATGTGACTCGTGCTCCTATGCAAGTATGGTAGAAAGTTAGCGCTCTTGAGCGAGGTTTGTTATGCCACTACGCAACAACAGAGACTCGACATTCGCTTGCAGACAAAGAACTCGCGCTCCCATACAAGGTGGTCTGCGCCTCTGTGCCAACGTGAAGGACACACGAACCTATTCAGGCAGAGATGTGGTGCTCCTACGCCAGAGGCGGTTATTGTACACCGATTGGACACTACAAATATACTGTTTTGTTTATTTTGTGAGAGACTTTTGAAAATTCTCTTGTAGGGTTTCTAGGGAAATGTGAGAGCTAAGAAAAGAGTGTTTCTTAGTGTAAGAGAGTATTGCAAGTCTTGTAATCTTGTTTTCTTCGTAGTGAAATAATTCTCTGTAGTCTTCTAAAGTGGATTTAGGCATAATTTGCTAAACCACTATAATTATTGGTGTCATCTCTTCATTATATTTTCTATTTGCTATTATTTTTTGTGATTAATATCTCTACTGTCTTTAGTATTGTTTGATTCTTGGGCGGACTTTGGTTGTACAATACATAGTCTATCACAAGCGTCTAAAAAAACAAAAGCAAAAACAAAATCAAGATTTAAAAAGCCCATCTTAGAGCAGTTTCGAAGATTAATTTTGTATATAATTTTTGTTCTCAAATTAATATGATATTTATTATTTATTGTTATTTTATGCATAATTATTTATTATTTTTATATAAAAAAGTTTCTTTTATAAAGATATTTTGAATAATATTTTCCATTATTCGTGATAATAAAATTAAAGTAGGTTAGAATCTTTGAAACATGTTCATTTATTAATAATATGTTTGGCATGACAAGAATTTTTTCCATACTTGTCACTTTGCATTTTTTCATTTGGCGATTTTTAAAAAAAGTGAGAAATGTAACAATGTTCTAGAAGTCAAACCCTCCTATTTTCCTTATTTGCCCTATTTGTCTTTATTCAATATCATACTTATCACATTTTTTAAAATAGTGACAAATATGTGAATTTGTGTACTTCCCTTTGGGCTCTCATGTTTCTCCTTATGTTTTCATTTCCCTTTATCTTTTCATCTTTTATTTTTAACTCTTAGCAAAATTTTGCCCTAGCCGTCGCTCCCTCACTCAACCAAATCACCATTACTCAAATCACATCAACAATTTTGCATCAAATCGTCCCAACACTCTATCTCCCATGTTTTCTATTTTTCTTTTTTCTTTTTTTTTTCCTTTGTAGCTTATGATGGATTTTCCTTGAACCCACTAGTGCCTCTATCATAGATTATACCATTCACACGCACTGCTAGTATTGCTATTGTTCTTCTCCCATCACCATTCTTTTCTCCAAGATTTCTAATTCGCTAGGTTTGATTTTGTTTTTGTTTGTCTAATTTGTATATATGCTGGGTTTATTTGAGATTTAAAGAATTTGAGAGTTGGGTTTTATTTTAAGGTTGGGGCTTTATATCAGTTTGGTTATAATCATATGAATGTTTGTCAATTTTTGTTGTTTTTGTTTGATTTTGATTTTTGATTTTTGGTTTCTCAAAAGAAATCGTAACTTTGTTTAAATTGAATAAATCCCAGATATTGATTTGGGACTTGAGACTTTAAGAGCAGGTGCTTCATTTATCTTTCTGAATTCTTTGGATCGAAAATTTTTTTAGGTAAATAATCTATGCTTAGATTGCTCCATTTCTTTTATCAGTTTAATATGAACTTTTTGTAGATTCTCTTAATTTAGATGCCTATTATTTTTGTTGAAATTATTGTCTTCTTTCGTATAATATGATTTCATGAGACATGGGCTTCTTAAATTGTTGCTTTTGTAAGTGGGAATTGTTTAAATTTATTTAACATTGATTTATGTGTACTAATGTTAGGTATTGCATCTGGGTGTGATTGGATTTGTGTCTTTAACATAAAAGCTATGATGACGAGGATGATAATGATATTTTATGTGTGTGCCCCTATCTTCATGAGATTCTTGTTACAATTATGTTTAGATTTCTGTTTTGTTGTTCAATTTATATGTATGAAATGTGCTGTTGCTTTTTGTAGCATGGCATTTGATTGTTTATGGGTTTGTTAATTACCTTAGAATAGGTACTTGGGAGGGGAATCTTATTATCGATGAAATTAAGTATGGGTAGACTGTCTCTCAATGTGTATTGTATGCCAATAATTGGACTTTGCATCAGGCACTACTATGGTTAGGAGTTGAGGATTAAATTGTGGAAATGGAGGTGATGATTTGAACAATATTTAAAAATAAAATTGAGATTGATAAGTGGAATGTATGCTAAGAAGCATGATTTCTTATCTCAAAACTGTGACGTCTATGGCTCAACTTGTGTAGTGCACGCAGAAAAGTGGTGCAGGCCCATCAAAATCCGCATTAGATGCAGTATCAGACATGCAAAGATAGAAAGTTGATGTGACGGTGTGGATCACTTGGTACAGAAGCACAAAATTGGTGCAGCGACGCGGATCATTTGGCGTAGCGATGCAAATTCTGGGTTTACGAATTTTTTAGGTAGAGAATTCACGCAGGTACATGAGAAATGTTGCGTAGGAGCGCGGGACTGTTTCCTAATCAAAATAGGATTTTTTGTTACACAAGTAAACGGCCTATACGCCTTGGTCTATAAAAAGGGACGTGTTTTCAGTGTAAAAATAGTTTTGAGAAAGCTAGAAAAGAGAGAAAAGAAAGAGATTTAGGGTTTAGAGAGATTGGAAGCCTTCTTGGAGTTTGAGAGTCTAAATTTCTTCTAGTTATCCTTGCATTGTTGTATCTCTTTGTTTTTACCATAGTGGATTGATCATCACCAGCAACTGGACGTAAAATCACATATTGTGATATGAACTAGTATAAATCCTTGTGTTCTTGTGTTTTGTTTGTTTTACTTTGCTTGGGTATGTGCTTAATCTCTTAGATTAATTCCGTGATAAGCTACTTATGAGTGTGTGTACCTCTCTTCTTCATAACAAACTGGTACCGGTGCTTGGTTTACAGCTATTTGGGGTCATTAGTGCCCAAAGTATTTAGCACAACAGGCGTTCGATAAAAGTTCTAACCCGTAGCTGTGCAGTATGAGAGATGTTCGAAGAAATTCTTGTGATGGCTGCATCAACAAGCAAGTACGAGATTGAGAAGTTCGATGGCAGTGGTGACTTCCCTATTTGGAGGATGAAGATGTTGCCCTTGTTAGGAAAACTAGGATTTGATGAAGTTCTTGGAGGCGAAAGCAAGATGCCGAAAAGCTATAGCACTGAAAAGAAAAGCAATATCATGAAGAAGGCCTACAACACGCTAATACTCTATTTGAGCGACAAGGTGTTAATGCAAGTCTCTCATATGAAAACTGTGGCTGAGGTATGGTTAAAGCTTGAAAGTCTTTATATGAAGAAAAATCTGTAGAGTAGGTTGTATTTGAAGGCAAAATTCTTCACTTTCAAAATGGCTGAGGATAAGAACTTGCAATACCATATTGATGAATTTAACAAGCTATGCTTGTATTTAGAAAATATACAAATAGAATATGATGATGAGGATAAAGCTTTGGTGCTGTTACATTCCCTTCCAAAATCATGTGAGACGTTTGTAGATATTTTGAAGCATGGTAGGGAAACTTTGTTACTTGATGGTATGATTGGTGCGCTAAATTCTAAAGATCTCCAAAGGGAGAATGAGTTGGGTGAACACTCAGGTGACAAGCTGCTTGTTGGAGGTAGAAGTGACAAACGTGATTACAAAGGCAAGTCATACTCAAGGTCGAAGTCAAGGGGTAAGAAAGTGATAATATGCTATCATTGCCATGAGGAAGGGCATATTAGGAGGCTTTGTCTCCAAAGAAACAAGAACGAGAAAGGTAAGGAGCAAGAAAAAGGTGATATTGTAGAAGATGGATATGAGAATTCTAATGTGTTAGTAAGTCTTGTCAAAGCCCAAGTTGAAGCTGCTCTTCCCAAACTTTAATAAGTTCCTAAAGAACAAGAATAGCTAATCCGCAAGGAAAGGATAGGAAAGTGACAACACAAAGTTCAGAGGAATGTTATATTTTAGACTCTGGTTGTATGTTTCACATGACACCATATAGAAGCTAGTTTGAATCTTATGAAAAGATTGATGGTGGATGTGTTTTGCTGGGAAATAATGAAGTTTGTGGAGTGGTGGGCATTGGTACAATTAGGATTAGAACTCATGGAGGTGTTGAAAAGGTTTTGAATGTTGTGAGGCACATTCCTTAATTAAAGTGGAATTTGATTTCACTCAATATGCTTGATTCCAGTGGTTGTATTTCACAGTGGAGAATGACACCTTCAAAGTTACTAGTGGTTATCTAGTTGTAATGAAAGGTGAGAGAGAAAAAGGCCTTTATATTCTCCAGGGCAGCATGATGATAGGAAAAGCAAAGATGGTTTCAGAGATAGATGATGAAGCCTACTTGTATCCTGAGAGGCTTGACCATGTGAATGAAAGAGGGCTTCAAGAAGTGCCAAAACAAGACTTGTTGTGTGGAGATGATTTGAAGAAAACAGAATTTAGTGACATTGCAATTTTGGCAAAGCAAAAAAGGTTAAATTCTCATCTCCAACTTGCACTACTAATAAGATTTTGAGTTTTATCCATGCAGACTTATGAGGTCCATCTAAGTATGCAACTTTAGGTGGAGGTAGATACCTCATGTCCATTATTGATGACTACTCAAGGAATGTATGCATATACATCTTGAAGACTAAGGACGAGGCGCTCTAGAAATTTCAAGATTGGAAAAAGATGGTTGAGGTCCAAACAGGAAGAAAGGTTCGAAAACTTAGAACCAATAATGGTTTGGAGTTCTTGAATGAAGAGTTTAACCAATTTTGCAACAATGAGGGAGTGGTGAGGCATGAGATAGTATTCGAGACACCGCAAAAAAATGGCTTGGCTGAAAGGATGAATAAAATGCTTCTTGAATGAGTTAAATGCATGTTGTTGAGCACTGGAATGCCCAGGGAATTTTGGGGAGAAGCAGTCAACACAGTGACATATTTAATCAATAGATATCCATCATTTGAAATTGATTGTAAGGCATTGAAAGAAAAGTGGATAGGTTCATTTATGAGCTATGATCATTTGGAATTGTTTCGTTGTATGGCTTATGCATATATCAAACAAGGCAAATTGGAGCCAAGAGCAAGGAAGTGCATGTTTGTTGGCTATTCAGAAGATGTGAAGGGATACAGGTTGTGATGCCAAGATTTGAACGTGTCAAAGTGTTTTACTTGTAAAAATGTAACATTTAGAGAATCAGAGTGGTATTTTGAGGGCTGTAACATAAATATTCAGCTTAGAATTGAAGATGCAGATATAGTCAAGGCTAAGGCTGAGCCTAAAACTAGAAAAGCTGCAGATGGAGTTGAAGCTAATGTGAAGCTTCATGATTCTGAAAATTCTCAAATGGAAGTGGTAGTTGAAGTAAAGAAACTTGTTGATCCAGTAAAAGTCCTTGATGAGTCTGAGAACTTGAGAAATCAACAGCTAGCAAGAGAATTTGCTACGAGAGTGTAAGTTGCACTTATGAGGCATGGTTATGCTGATCTTATTTGTTTATTGTCAATATCCAAGGAGGTTGATGATAGTGAGTTTAGAAGTTATAAGAAAGCTGTGTGTAGTAGAGATGCACAGTTGAGGTAGCATAAAAATTGAATTCTTTACTTGAAAATAGAGTAAGAAATCTTCTGTGATTAGATATTGTTGATATGTTGTTTGAGCCAAATAATATAACAATAGTTAGAAAATTGAAATCTTAGCTAGATAAGGAATTTGAGATGAAAGACTTTGAAAGTGTTAAGAAGTGTTTTGTAATGAAAATCAATAGAGGCAGAGATGGAAATCGGTTGTCATTGTCTTATGATGATTGTATTTAGAAAAAACTTGTAAAAGTTTAACATGGTTGAATGAAAGAAGGTTCAACCTTCTTTGGTTACACATTCAAAGCTTTTATCATTCTATTTCCTATAACTGTTGAAGACAAGGAGGAGATGACTAAAATTCTTTATGTAAGGGCTATTAGAGGTTTAATGTACTCCCTAGTTTGTAGGCTTATTTTGGCATGTGTAGAAAGTTTGGTGTGCTAGTTTATAGCATATCTAGAAAGTGTTCATTGGGAAGCTGTCAAATGTTGCAAATATCTCAAAGGTGTATGAACGACTAAGGAAGATAATGCCTTAACTGAAGTTCTTAAGGAAGCATTATGGCTGCAAGACTTATAGGTGATATAAGTTGTGAACATGTCGACATCAAGCTATATCTCATCAATGGTATTATTGATGGAGTTGATTGGTCAATAGTTAAATTTCATATTGACATGAATTCAACTGGTATGGTCTCCAAGTAGGCTACATGTGTTAGGTTCGGTTCTTATTTTGACTTGATACATGTGATGTTTTGGACAACAAAGCTTGAAGATAGACGTGGCTAGAAGCTGAAATTTATTACGGTGGTTTGTAGTATGGAAACGCAAGCTTGATCCAAGGTGAAGATTTATAAAGTCTATGGCTCAACTTGTGTAATGCAGGCAGAACAATAGGGTAGACATGCAACTAAAGTTGCCCAGGCATGCCAAAATCTACATCAGATGCAGTATCAGACATGCGAAAACAAAAAGTTGGGGTAACAATGTGGATCACTTGGCGTAGGAGCACAAAATTGGTGCAGCGGCACAGATTCTGGGTTTGCAGATTTTTTGGGCAGAGAGTTTGCATAGGTGCACGAGTAATGTTGCGCAGGAGAGCGGGATTGTTTCCTAGTCAAAATAGGATTCTTGTTAGATAAGTAAATAGCCTATAAGCCTAGGACTATAAAAAGGGGACGTGTTTTTCAATGTAAAAATAGTTATCAGAGAGCTGGAAAAGAGAGAAAAGAAAGAGGGTTAGGGTTTAGAGCGATTGGAAGGCTTCTTAGAGTGTTAAAGGCTAAATTTCTTTTACTTGTCCCTCTAAACACTCTTGTATCTCTTTGTTTTTACCATAGTGGATTGATCATTATTAGCAACTGGACGTAGAATCACATATTGTAGTATTAACTAGTATAAATCCTTGTGTTTTTTTTGTTTTCTTTGTTTTACTTTGCTTGCGTGTGTGCTTAATCTTCTAGATTAATTCCACGATAAGCTACTTGTGAGTGTGTGTACCTCTCTTCTTTACAATAACAATATTGCAAGAAAATATTTGTAACATTTTGGGTGTTTGCAAAGTAAACTGTGAAACCATTTAAGTTGTTCAAAGCACTTGAACTTCATTTGTTTGATCCCTGAATTGGTACCTTACTATCCTTGAATATTAGCGTCTAATATATGCATACACAAGGTAATCTCATTTTTTATTTTTATTAAGTTCTCAAATTTTTTGTTTTTTACATGTAAATAATTGTGAAAATTTGGTAATTTAGTTGAGTGAATGCTTCAAATTTGTAATACAAATCGTTTATTCTATTCTTTGCCTTGGCTTGGACATCATAGCTTAAGAATTAAGTCATAAAAAAAAGTAGGTTCTAGTTGTTGGCTAAGAGAATTTTATTTTATTTTTTCTATTATATCTTTTGATTTAAAGCCCTTGACCTCTATTTTGTTGCTGGAATAATTGGAGAGAAGAATGTGAAATCTAATTTTCTATTATTGACAAGGATGTAGGATTGAGAATCCTTTCTTTAAAATTAAGTTCTTGCTGAATCTCGATTATGATATTTGAAAATGATTTTTGTAGAACGATTATAGTGGCTTAGTATCTTGGCTAAAAGACTAGCAAAAGAAGAATGCAAAATTGGAAACAACATTTTATCCTTAAACATAATTTTATAATTTATTTTATCGACCCTAGCTTTCTTTTCCTCAAAGAATTATGGTCAACAAGGCTTTGGGCTATTATTATAACTTTTTCTCTAATCTAAATTCGTTGTCTTTTATATTTAGTTTCAGGCAATAGATTTTGAAAATTGCACCCTTCAGTCACGGCTAAATGAATTGGTTAGTCCTCAACTTTGAGATTGTGTTGCATTGTGTATACTTCAGCACATAAATAATTATTGGTGGATGTGTAAATGATAGATTTCTGATTGGCCGAGATTATTTTAATCATGCGCTCTGCTACATTCATTCGATTACCAAGGTATGAGCAATGAATTGCCTTTAAGTTTCTAGCTTTTTCAAAATGGCATATTATTGCATATTTGACAAGCAATGCTTTGAATTTCTAATTTAACTTTTCAGCCTAGTTTTGTTTATTTATTTATCTTTTTTTTTCTTGGGTAAATTGCAGGAGCAAAGTACTATACCTTCTTTGAAAAGAGCTTTGAATGATGTTGCAACGAAGAAAGACGTCACATTGTTGCACAGGTAGATGTCATCTAAACGTTGTTTGTTGTTGTTTCATGTCACATATTAATTTGATGAATACTATTCTTCATCCATAAAGTCTAATATTTTAGTATTGGAGGATCTTTTAGCTCAACTCGCACACTCAAGAAACACCTGAAAGAAGCAAAGGATGAATAATTTTGAGAATGCTAAGTAATATTTTTTTTGGTATATTATACTTCTTAAGGTTATATTTTTAATTATTTTACTTTCTATAGGCTCAAGAAGATGCAACAACATTGAGAGCAGAACTGAACTTATTATAGCAACAAGCAATGTACAGTAAGTTTGGTGGAATAACATCTATTGAAGTTACATCTGATTGCATTCAAGCATTAGAAAAGGAAGTGGCTACTTTAATATCTGAATTATGGGTTAGATTCAGTTTCTTTTTTTCCACAAAAGTTTGTGTTTGTAGAATCTCATGGTTGTTGAAATATATAGCAAAAGTCACTATTGAGGCAGCAAGGCAATAAAGGGTGACAGAGGAGCAAGCCCAGATTTCTCCAAAGTAGGAATTAGAAAAGAAAATTGCTGCAATCTCCAAAAAGGCCTCAGGTATTACTCAAAAGTTTTCTCCTTGTGATGGTTTCACTCTTAACTAGATAGCTTTGCATGTCATCTTTATAGCTATGTAGTTATGCAAGCACAACTTTCTTTTGTATTCAGGTAACTCATAGTTTAAAAGTATGGTTTTCAAGATTTAGAAGATAATTTACAGACTTTTCTGTTTTAAATTTCATGTTGTGAGCTTTCTTAAGTTTTTGTTGATTTTAAGTCACTGACCCTGCCTACAAGTAGAAGAAGTCTTAGGTAAAGTGGCTCATGAGGCATTTTCACCAGTATGTTTTAAATTATGGGAAGCTTAACTTGATAATCAATAGCTATTGAGCGGATGTGTAAATTATTATTTTGGCCAAAATAAAATATAAAAATTTTAATTGGTTGTTTATTTAGTAGCATGTACTTCCTCTCTTCAAAAATTAGTTTTAATTTGAATTACTTCACATGTTATTCAATACTTTAATATATTTCTTTACAATGGCAAAGCCACGTTATAAGGGTTTGGATATGTTGGTGTCAACGTGTGATACTCTTGCATATCCTATGCACATGATAATTTTGAACCAACTTGTGATAAAACTATTGTGTTATAATGTTTCTTATTTTACTGTTTTTAAACGTTTATTTTAAGAAGTATTTGAGTCATATTGAATATCTCTTTAGATTAGGACATTATTGATGTACCATAGTTAAATAAGAAGTATATTTATTTGTGTCATATTTTATTTAGGAGATTACTTATTTCATTTTCTAAATTATTGTTATTTATCATAATTGAGTTTGATTAAGATTCTACAGGATTTTTGAGAGATAGCACAATCAGATATCACCCTATATATAACGTCATTTTACATAACTTATATAGAGGTGTGTATGTCATGGCATTCCAAGAATTAAAGAAGAGCTTCAACGTAAAATAGGGAATGCTTCTTTGATTTTATGAATGTTTTATTCATTTATGAGAAGGTTGTGTTCATATTGATTAAGTCTATTTGGGTTAGTAAGCAATTGATAGAACTTACAAGTTGAGTGTTTATGTGATTCAATGTCAGATAATCTGGTTATGTTTTACTTAAGAATGTGTTGTTAAGTTATCAGCGACAGAGAGTAGGCAGTGTCACTAGAGTTTAAGATCTTGGCGGGATTTTGTTTTACAAAGATTAG